>CAWZYM010000404.1:0-46551 GCA_963966185.1 Rhabditoides inermis
GGTCTGTCCTAACCCATCACTTTTCGGAATTGAATATAGATGTAGCTGTATTTATTGTTCAGTTCATAGTATTCTTTAATCATATCTCGAACTAATTAACGGAATAATTCAAGTCCACAATATGTACACCTGGTGTTGCGTATATTATGTGGGTTTAAGTAATATTGTCTGTTAAAGTGGACAAAAATCCCAAATGATTGACTGAATTTACACAAGTTATGATTCGCAGGCACATTGCTACGGTAGCAAGGTTTCAGCAAAACACCTGACGTAGAGAGAATTCGAACTCGCGACATGAACCAGCCGAACAGATTGCTAGGCGAATCTCTTACCGTTGCGCCATAGAGACGATGAGAGCAATTTGCTAGTATTGAGACATCTAGTTGATTTGCGATCAATCAAAGACGGACTGTGCAAAGAAAAACCATTCATTTTCAGCTGAAACGTATGTTTTCGAAAACAATCTAATCGTCTCTCATGCTTGTGTGTCATTATTGTCTACTTTTCTTCACAAAAACCACAAAGCGCGCAGTAGATAATCGCTCAATGAAAGGACCATGCCACGTCCTCAATGGCGCAGTCGGTTAGATGTTAACCTAGCAATCTGTGGAGTGCGCTCTGTCGCAAGTTCGAGTCCTGATACCGCTCGTGTTTTACTTTCTTTCAATTTGACTGTGCTCTTAGTTATCGTACCACCCGTTCGTGGTCTGTTCCCCCATGGGGGAGATGGTGGGTCTTTCAATTTTTTGCCAATTTTATCGATTTGCAGTACGTGATAGTGTGTTTCATAGATGATTAGTAATAGGAGTGACATGCTCACCAGCCAGAGTATGTTCTAACACGTTCCAACACGCCCTCAAATAGTTCGTTTTTTTTGTTTATTCGATCTTCTTAACAAATTATTTTTAAGTTGCGTTGTCAATCATACAATACGCCGAAGCAATGAGGGATTTTCATTCATTATCATTTATGTATATAAACACTATTATAAGATGAGGATCAATGACGCAAGTACGCATTGTACATAGAAGATGCTGAACAGTTTTTTCACCCGGTCAGTTGAGCTACTGGTGCTGGTGTTACTGGTGTTGGTGCTACTGGTGCTACTGGTACCCATTAGTGAACCCCTTCTGATATTATGTCGTTGTTTGTTTGCGTATGGTACCCCTTGCAGGTGTTGTCGGAGCAGCTGCAGTCTCTGGACGGCGCCAACATCCAGTCCATGATGGGCAGCGAGCACGCCGTCAACACGTGAGTCACAATCAATCGTTCAATCAACCTTTTATCCGGAATCGTTATATCTGATTATGACAACACAATCATAATGATATGTTATGAAGCATACAGTAGTGCCTAAGATGCTAGAAACACACATAGGCTAACGCCGGGGAAAGACAGGTAGACGGACGAGGTTAGTGGTGGCATGCTGACCATTACGCGTCTGTGAGTCCACATGGTCATGTTAATATTCATCTTAACGGATTGTTCTTGGTGAATTGTCTTCCATATTCCTTACAATGTTGTGTTCACTTCAATTATATGACACTACTGCTGTCGTGCAATAAATTTGCGCACACGACGCAACAGTACAGTTCTCTTTGACACTCTTGTCCTATTTTGAATGCACTAGTGTTTCCTTCCGGCGCTATAATAGACTCGCACTTAGTTCAGGATTTTTCGTTGACAACATTATCGTGGGTTTTGAACATACCGTATACTGAACGAATTGCACAGCAGACTTGTTTTTGCTGTTCATTTCTCTACTCCACTGCTCTCCTCTCATGACCACGTGGCGAAGTGGTAACGCTCTCGCTTGGCAAGCGTTACTTGCGGGTTCGATCTCCGCTACGCTCGCAAAATTTTGTCAAATTAAAAACATCATCCAAAGGGTTCTGATCGTTGTCTAACGACCCTAATGTCTCTCATGAAAAGAGTGGAACTGCGGGCCCACTATATCACCTTGAAAGCTAAACCGGATGAATGATTTGATTTGATTTGACTAGTGTTGTCCGTCTCACAGCCTCTCTCTCTCTCCCTTGCAGCCTGCTGCACCTGCTGGACGAGGCGATGGCGCGCGTGGGCCAGCTGGAAACGGAAGTCGACGTGTGCGACAATATATTAGCGGTGAGCGGCGTGTCGATATTGTTCTTAGCTCTGTTTTTCTATCATGTGTTTTCTTGCAGGTGGTGCGGGACTCTGTCGAGTTGATCGAGGAGAAGGACTCTCTGTCGGCCGTCGAACGCCGCAACAAGGCCAAGCTGCACGCCGAACTCACAGAGTTTGTACAGGTGCGCTTTTTTCTTTTACAATTTTTTTGACATTTGCCTTACAAGTTTGAGTAGTTGATCTAGTCGCTGGAGGACGTGTTTTCATTTTTTCCCGTTTACTAGAAAATGTACGTTTCGCGATCTGTATAAGTATCGCTAAGCTTGTCTAATTTTATAGTTGCATTTAAAATCGAGTTTAAAAAAACAAACAATACAACTGACCTTGATTGAAGTGGAAGTGGAAGTAGAAGTACTATTTAAAACTGAACAACTGAACAAGTCATAATCATATTTCTCATTGGTTACTAAGTTGCGCAACGGAGTAAGTCAACTAATCTTTGTTTGGTATATCGGTTTTAACTATTTACAGGTGCTTATTTTGTTACAAAACAAGGGACTGCAAAATGCATATACTCTGCGCCAGAGCGATAGTTTTCGATCTACCTCGCTTGCAGTTCGAAATACGGTGCCATAACCGTCTGACTCTCTTTTTTGCGCGCTATTGCCGAAAGCTGACTCTCCGTCTTCCTCTGATCTACGATCCGCGCGCAACTTATTGCGAGCATAGAACTATACTTGCTACTTGATTCGAGCGAGATAAACATTCTGTTACAAAACACATGCCAGGCGCTGGACGTGGTTACGGAGCGGCACCTGGCCACTCTTCGGGAGGCGAACATCTCGGACCCCGCGTCGATTGCCCGCTGCTGCGACGCGGCCAGAGCCGTATCCGACTTTATGCAGGGTGAGTCGATGTATCAAATTTATTTATTTATTACTGCCGGGATCAACAATGTGACAAATATACAATGAATGTACAGAAGAAATCAATGTGCAGGTAAATTCATCATCCAAGTATCATAATCCATTTTCGCATGTATCAAATCAAAAAAAGTTTTATCCAGGATCTCTATACACAATCCAATGGTTTGTTTTGCTATGGAGCTGGTCTCATAATCCCAGGTAGTGTAGTCGGTGAAGACGGTCTGCCAATGTTGCCTGAGTGAATGGTTTGCGAGGTAGGGTCCGTGGAGACGCGGGCTGGTAGACGCTTGGCTGTCCCGAGATCGTGTACTGTTTCATGATACCGTCGCCAAAAATGAACGGTTTTGCGATATTGCCTGAGATCATGGTTTTGCCAGGTAGGAATAGGAGTGGGTGGAGGAGAGTATAGCTCTGTTATTACCGAGGGTAATGTTGTAGTTGTGTACCGTACTTGATGTTTGAAAAATATTTGTTATTTCGTTTTAGGTCGCGTGTCGCGATCGCTGATGCAGATGGACGCGTATCAGGAGAAGGTGACCGTGTGTTTTGTGTTTTGTTTGTTGTTGTTGTTTACGCGTGCCCGGTTTAGGCCAAGCACGTGGACGTGATCGACCTGTTTGTGGACCGGCTGATGAGCCACCTCTCGGCGCTTTTCCAGAATCTGGTGTGTCGAGAGTTATTATAAGAGAGAGAGAGTGCATTAATTATCATGATGTGTCGTCATTACGTGTGATTTCTCAACAACACTTTTGTTTGTTTGGAGTGGAAGTGGTAGTTGAGATCTGTATTGTTTATTGTGTGCGAAAGAAAACATGGAGAGTACGCAATGAAGGGGCCTCTTTTGCAGAACGAGCTGTCTGAGGGTCAGAACTGGCACGAGCTGTCGATCCCGAAACAGTCGCAGCGCTTCCACGCCCTCTCGCCCCTCTCCGATCTCATGCTATGGCTCAAGGTAGGCATTAGATTTGTGATTTGCCGTGTTAAGATTTGCCGTGTTTGACACGGTTTCGTGGGTTAATTTATATTTACTGTTTGATTGAAAGAGGGTTGTGAAGACGATATTATATTTGTATTGTTGCAGAACACTCGTCCAGTACCCTACCAGGCTGCGATTCAGCGCTACGCAGACGCCACCAAGGCCCTCTACAAGAAGCTGTTTGACAGGTCGGCGTTGGTTGCCTGTTTGGTTCATTAAGCGCGTGGTCGCATTGTGTTTTACTGGATTGATGAGTTTTTCAATCTAGTTTTTTCCTGATTGTCGACCATAAATTGGATGCGTTTCTAGATTCGCTATTTGCTTTGGTTGTGAAACGCACATTTTATGGGATATTCGAGAAATGCAACGCATAGTTTTTGCGATGTTGTATTTTCTCGGCATGCTAGATTATGATATTTGTATAGTATTGTTTTCCATTGAATACGTCAATCTCTCTTACTTTAATATTTCTAAACCATCTAAAATCGAAAGGTGTGTACTTTGTTTCAATACTGTCTGTGTTGCAGGTTCTTTGACACCCTGATAGATCAAGTGAACCGCGTGGGGCTGGGCGACAAAAGACAGCGTAAGTCTCTCAAAATACTGAACATCTATTTAAATGTTGTATCATTTTTCTACTCATGCTTCTTGTATTATCGACAGCGTCAGTCTATAACATAGAGTTGGTGTAATGGACGTTATCGTTTGCCGTTTCAAGTTAGGAAGGATGGTCAGTGTCATTTCATCATTCCCTTCATGTGTGTGCAGTGAGTGTACGCCGTCATTTCAGCGTCGTCGAACCTGTCGAAGCACTCGTCGGACCGCTCCTCCCTCCAAGTCGACATGACCGCCGACCAGGAGAGGCTAGGCACGGTTGGTTGAATGTGTTCCCTCCATTTATAGCATTCATAGTATGAGTGAACAATGATTCCTCCATTTGTAGCGTATGAGTGAACAATGATTGCATTTTGACCTTCTATCACGTGGCAGCCGTAGTCACGGTTGGTGGTTGCTTGGACAAATCAAATTCAAAGTTCATTCGTAATCGCATTTGTGATTGGTCGTTGCTCTGTCCGCAGAAGATATGCATTTCGTCATGCGTTTTAAAGGAGAGAAGCACAGAGTGATGAAATGAAATGATCAGCTGCTATCACACGTCAAAAATGATGATACATAACGTCAGTTATTCGTGGCGGGACCAATTTTGAAAATTAATTCCCATTGGAAACTCGTGCCAAGTTTGTACTACACCACGAAGTACTGACGCATTGCCTGATTTTCAAGATGCCATTTCATTTTATATCAAATTTATATTAAATGATATAATTTTAATTTTGGTTTCAATTTGATCGCCATATCAATATTGACTATGTCGACTTCATGTTATTATTCCGTGCACCTCTCCTTTAACGATTGAGGATTGTAGAAAAAAATAACAGTTTGTCATTATCACATTACTTCACAGATTGTTTACTGTCCGCGTCTGTTAAAGGCGTCTAGTAGAGTAGCAGTTGGCAGTAGTAGCTGACAAAATGTCTACGGCTTACTAACTTGATAATAATAATTTATACGGTTGATTAATAACGCGTGGTGAAAAAGTGTAAACGGCAAAACCAATAAATTTGATGACCACGTTGGATTCAGCTGATCGATACGGTACAGAGAAGCCGACAAAATGAGGGAATGCTATGTCGATGTCGTGATGACCGTCCTCGATTCAGCTGATCGAGACGGTGCTGGGCGAGCTGTCGCCGGTGGTGGAGATGGAGCAGAAGTTCATCACCCGCTTCTTCCACATCAACAGCGACGTGCTGGCTGGGATAGAGACAGCGTCCATGGACAGCGGCGACTCGGCCAGTATCGGTGAGGGGGAGAGAGGGTGATTGGGAGTATTCGGAGGTGTGAAGTATCGGCACTTGGGTGAGGGGCGGGCTTTGGGGCTGTGGAAGTTGGGAGTAATCGGAGGTGTCAAGTGTCAAGTATTGATGGGTCTATGGATGGATCTCGGTTAGAATCAATTTGTGGGGACGGAATACAGAGGTCCGCTCGCTTTTCCAATGGCCTCGAAGGGGTCCAAGGGTTCCACATAACAAAAGTGACCCAACCTTCGGCGGGCTCCGCCCCCAATTTAAGCCCCAGGGGTTATATAACTAGTTTTCCGAGCGGTAGGTCAACTGGACCTTTGACACTGATTCATCATTCATGCCCTATTGGCGAACGTTCGTGGTGGATTCACAACAAGCACATGTAGGTTTCATCCACCTTGGTTTTCTTGTGGAACACGGTATCGGCTGTCGGGTAATGCGGTGTAGCGGTGTGTCTAGGCGGCGGTAGTCGTTCGATGGAGCGCTTCCTCAACGAGCAGGTGCGCGCCGTGATGACGCCCCTCTTCGAGTCGCTCACTCCCCACCTAGACCGATTCGCCAAGGCCTGCTGTCGACAGAATCCCAGGTGAGAGATGGGGGAGAGAGAGAGAGAGAGAGAGGGTGGACATGCACAATACGGATAGGCAGATACTGAATGCGTTCAGCAACGTACTGGGGGAATAGAAGGATGGGGAAATAAGGAGGGTTGGAGTTTGAAGGTTGAAGCTCAACACGGATGATGTAAATACGAAATGCGTTCAGCAACGTGCTGCTGCTGTTTGTGTTGATGTCGAAGAAGGTGCTGTCGCCGTCGGACGCCGGCAGCTACTTCACAGTCACGTTCGGATCGCTCACCGTCCTCATCAAGAGACAGTTCGACATGTACATGGTGGGTGAAGAAGGGGGGGGGGGAGAGAAAGAGAGGGGATAGGGAGAGAGAGAGAGAAAGATTAATGAAACTGTTCAGGAACAAGAGTCGCAACAGCTGCAGGACATTAAAATCACCAAGCGCACCCGACTGGGTGAGTGGCATGCTTACTTGCTTGTCATCTACATGATTTGTGCAGGCATCCTGCCGACGCTGGACCGTCTCGCGTCGTTTGTGCGCAGCGCGGAGGCGGTGTTTGCCGACGCGGAGAGGAGGACCGACCTGGAGAAGTGGTGCGTGTTAGCGAGGATGTAAAGTTCTATGCTCGCAATAAGTTGCGCGCTGTGGGGTAGATCAGAGGAAGACGGAGAGTCAGCTCGCGGCAATAGCGCGCAAAAACAAGAAGGGCAGACGGTTATGGCATCGTATTTCGAACTGCAAGCGAGGTAGATCGAAAACTATCGCTCTGGCGCAGACTATATTTCAGAACGGTTATGTGGGACATTTTGTTTGAGATCACTCGGAAGTGCAATCTGAAAACGCGCATTGCATTATGTGTTCGATATGTTGTGCGTTGTGCGAGAGGAGAACGCGGCAGTGTATTAAAAAATTGTTACCGTTCAATAACGTGTCGTGTATTAGATTATAAGAATATTTAGGAAGGGTGTAATTCAATACTTGTTACATAGAACATATCTGTTAAAAAGTACTTGCGTAAAGATATTAAGTTTGTCTTGACCCAATTCAACAAAAGCGCATGCATAAAACGTTTACAAATACTAACACAAACCTGCGCCTCTCTCCCCCCCCCCTCTCTCTCTCTCTCTCTCTCTCTAATATGGACGTATGACGTTATTCATTTGTATTGTTATATTTCATCTGTTAGTGTCCACTGTCCGTTATGCGCAGGTTTGTGTTAGTATTTGTAAACGTTTTATGCATGCGCTTTTGTTGAATTGGGTCAAGACAAACTTTATATCTTTACGCAAGTACTTTTTAACAGATAATATATGTGCTTTTGTTGAATTTCATAGAAATTTCTTCTGTTTCTGATTCCCAAGCTCTGTCGTTAATTTCTCTGCGCGCCCTGCCCGCCTGCCGGGAGAAAGAGCTAGCCAGAGTGACGGGAACCCAAAACAACGCAAACCCGGCGCGAATTAGACGCTGGCGGCGGCGAGGCGAACTCCACTCAAAGTGTTAGTTGGAGAACACGCGCAGAAAACGCCGAGAGAGTACGCTTTCGGCAGAGAGTCAGCGTTACCGGACACGACATCCACCCACCCACCCACCCACACGCTAGCCTCTCACCTCATGAGTGCGCGAGATCGCTCATAACTTCTTTCGGAGAGAAGATACAAAGATGCCATCAATTAGTGATCTGGCCTACGGAACCGTGCGAATCTAACTAACATGAATTGAATGAGTTCGCATTCCTGCTAACATGATTTTTGGATATCGCTTCTTGAAAATTCTGGCGCGAGCCCTATCCTAAGCCAAAAGAGAGGGCGCTGCGCGCCCTCTCTAATTTGGTTAAGAGCTCGCATTATCAAGTGCGTGCGTGTATTGTATCATTGACATATAAGGTGCGAGCGTGCATTCTGAAAGTGAGTGCACATGTTTTTTTATGTGGTCGATATGTATCGTTACAATGAGTATGATTCGGTGTGTGGTGAGTCTTTTCGTCTTGCCTGTTGTGTGACAGTGACAAACACGATTGTTGTACGTTTCACGTGTATGGTATACACCGCATTGGTTAGGTGTGCGTTAATTTTTTATCTGCCGTTTTTTTTAATATAAGAAATATAAGAAAATAGAATTTGTTTGACATGCATTTGATACCTTGGTAGCTTTGTCTTATTAGCAGATTAGCTCCAACAACTTTGGGGTTTTTTGTATTGTACACAGAACAGGGAGGGTCACAAAGATAACGACAGTAATAATCAATCAATACCGTTGCACAATCAATCAATACCAGTTTTTAGGTACGCGTCGCTGGTGCGCTCGACGATGGAGGGCATTGAGCGCGCGGCGGTCTCGTCCCAGTCAAAGTCGCCGGCCGCCGTCGTCCGACTCGAGAACTACCACCAGCTATACTGTAAGGAGGGGGGGAGATGTGCCTTGTTTAGTGACTCTGTCAGCTATACAGTTGTACTGTGAGCAAGGAGATAGGGGTGTGTGTGTGTGTGTGAGAGAGAGAGTGATAGAGAGAGAGAGAGAGAGAGAGAGAGAGAGAGAGAGAGCGAGGAGCGAACAGCCCCGTTGAGTGACTCTGTCGGAGCTGAAGCTGTCTTGTCTGGACGCGTTCCGCAAGGAGGCGAAGCGACTCAAGGAGGAGAACGTCGACCAGTACGTGCAAGAGTACATGGGACGACCACTCGATAGGATACATGTGAGTGCCTAGGGTATTATTATTATTGATTTGATTATGTGCATGCACGTGTTGCATCTGGTTAGTATTATTGTGAGTGGATGGGGTGTGCGCGAGTCGGCTTGAGTTGAAATGGCGTTTGAGCGAGTCATCACTGACATGTTTTGAGCTCTTGTTTATGGTTTGGGTATCATTGATTCTTCTACACGAACTGTCGCAATGACGTAATCAAGAGATGGACATGAAGATATGATGTATGTTTCAGGTGTACTTTGAGACGGTGCAGCGCGCTATCGAGCAGGGCTGCAAGCCGGAGGAGATCAGCTACCAGCCACAGTTCAGCCGACTCGAACTCAAGAAGGTCAGTAGAGAGAGGGAGGGAAGGAGGGAGGGAGAGAGAGAGAGAGAGAAACGGGCAAGGATTGGCTACTCTCTACATGTGTCATGTTTATGCTAGTATGGTAGTCATATCTTGCCCGTAACTCTCTACAAGTGTTCTATCTTGAGAGAGGGGGGGGGGAGGGATAGAGAGATAGAGATTTTGGATGCAATCAATGGCGTCTGTTGAGGTGATGTCGGCGTATCCTGGCAAGGAGGTGAAGCGCGGTCTGGAGCAGCTGTACAAGAAGGTGGAGAAGCACCTCGTCGACAACTCGTCCCTCCTCCAGGTCGTCTGGAGACAAATGCAGGTGCGAATGAGACTAAAGAACATGAATTACCTGCGTTATACGGTAGAATTATCCGCCTAGTGAATTCTGTATCGATAGAACTGATAAATAAAGTGTTATGAGCCAAATTGGCGGGAGAAGCGATCAACCGATGTATGTGTGAATGTTGAGTAGTAACGATGCGTGTTGAGGACCGCTTCATGAAGCAGCTGCAAGAGTACCAGCGCCTGATCGCCGAGTGCTACCCCAACTCGAAGCTGGACCTGGAGGTGTCGGTCGACGACGTGCTACAGTACTTCTCCGAGATTGCTCTCCAACACTGACCCCACTCGCTCTCTGTACTTGTTCCCGAGTAGTAATGAGTGGAGTGGAGAGAGATGTGCCCCTCTTAAGTTTGTCTCCGCTATGTGTCTCGCTGCATGTCAGCTCTATATTGCGTAATGCGCTTTCCCTTTGTAATAATGTGCGCGAACGCTGATTGTGATGTCTTGATATTCCGTACGGGAAAGATCGTATATAGTAGTGTGAAGATATTTATTGTAGATGTTGAACAGTCTGCTTGTGTTTTTTTTTGTAAAAGAAGTTTTGCATGTTCTTCTTGTTGTAGTTTTGTGTGTTGTATTGATCAAGTACTCCCGAGTTGGTGGAGAAGAAACACTCGCTCTTGATTAGTTGTTTTCGGTGCATATATACTCGGTGATTCGAGGTAAGGGGGAACAACGAACAATGATTGCATGTGTTGGAAAGTGGTCTCCCGATCCCGTTGCGCTTGTATGGTCAGCTGAGGGGACAGAGAGCTCTCTCTAACAGCTCGAGGCGTGTTTCTATTTTCTCCAAAAATCTCAAGAAGAAGCTTTTACTCTTTCGCGTTCCTGCCCTCGGCGACGCTGTTTATGGAGGAGAGAGAGCGGCGGTCACGGTTCGGATAGTTGCACAGCGCGCCCACAGAGAGAGCGGCGCGCGCCCAGGCCGCGCCGCGAGTGAATGGGCGCGTAGCGATTTCAGTCGAGAAATTATCGCGCTCTAGCGCTTGCTGGTAATTTCGCGCGTCGCGTGTTCGCGGAGCGGCTGCGCGCCCGTCGCTGTCGACTGTGCAACTATCCGGGCCGTGGCGGTGGAAGGAAGAGGGTGGAGGGATGGAACGTAGCCAGAGACTGGTTCGGAGTTCACCTGTCCACAGTCAGTAGACGGACCTTCCCCCTCAATCAATCAATCAATCATTTATCCAGAATCGCTATATCCTGACTATACAACAAAGTGCATACGGTACACCACAAGGGCTAAGCGCTGGGAGAAACACAGTTCAGCAACGGGGATGGTAGGGTCGAAAGTCGATATTAGATCGATAATCAGTCGATAATCAGTCGATAATCATTCGATTTCCTTTCCATAATCCATTAGAATCAGATACCATTATAGACGATGGTGGAGCTCCGGGTGTTCCTTTTCTTCCATCATAATCCACAATAGTAACTCCGCGGGCTAGGAAGACAGCGTTCTCATGAGCTATTCCCCGCCTTGCTCAAGGGTACTGGGGAAAGATCATTTCGACCCGACCGCCCGATGCGAGAGAGGAAGAAATAATAGTCTAGTGTATGATGCTCTCACCTTCCCCCTGTACCGTACAAAGAAGAATGACGGAGTCTAGCTCTAGAGTCGCGGTATAATAATATTAATAATAATAAATATTTTGATTTTGAAGTTACAGCGTACAGCTGACAACTATGGACGGTTTTGAGTTTCTTGAGCTTTGCGTGTGTTCAGTTCAAACATTTTCTTCTTTTTTATTGATTGCATTTTTCTCTCAAATCGATCCCAGCTGACTTTTGTGAACGTTTTGATGGTGTTGCTCAACGAGCAGTGTTGCTTGGTAGTATTGGTGCGTGGTTGTGTTGTGTTTTTTGGCGGTGGTGTTGGTGTTGTCGTTGTCGTTGTCGTTGTCGTTGTCGTCGTCCTTGTTGTTGTTGTTGTTTGTTGAATATTGTGTTGATTGATTTTATTGATTGTTCCATCGATCGATTAATTGTTTAATTGCAGATTTGAGTCGTTTGGAATTGCACTCCGCACTATCTTCTATGAATCGAAGTAGAGTATGTGTTGTTGTGTTTTCTTTGTTATAAGTTGACTGTGCGTTGTTGTAATTTGTTTCCTATAAGTTTATGTTATAAGATAAATCCGATTTTAAAATAACTTTTTATGGAACTTTTTGTTATCAGATCTAGATGGTTTCTGACAAACAAAGTGGTGTACCACGTTGATTGTCAATGCTGTCACCAAGAAAACAGATGCCAACCAATGTTTCTTCCTCCGCTTTCTCTCTCTCTCTCTCTCTCTCTCTCTCTCACTCACTCTCTATCTTTCGCCATGTTATTCTATAAACATGGAGTGTAATTTAAGTCACAGAAACCGATGGTAACTGATATCATTTAAGTTACAAATTTTGGAACTAAACTGTGTGGATTGATTTTTCTGAACTCTATTCGCGCACGGTGGCCTAGTGGATAGAGCGGTCGTTTGTCAAGCGGTGGGATGTGGGTTCGCTCTCCGAAGATGCTTTTCGTCACGGCTCGGCCCGCTTATCGCCGCGCGCCTTTAATGCTTGTCACAGTCGAGTCGCGCGCCGCGCGGAAATCTTCAAAGGCGGTATGCATTGACTTTGCACTCTGCAATGGCGGCCGCGCTGCGCGGGCTCATGTGGCGCGTGCCACTCGCTGTGACAGCGGCGAGCGATCAGTCGGCCGAGCCGTGTTCGTTTTGCCGACACTCTCCGGTACTTTTTGGTGACAACGGTTGGAATCACGCATGGCGAGGGTGATGTGGAAGTTTTTGTCGGTATTTTTTTCGAATTTTTTTTAATTCGATTTTTTTAACGAATTCAAACATTTTGCCCTCAACAATGAATAAGACCGTTCAATAAAAGTGGCGAGAGGAGTTTTCTACCAACTGCCATCCTGAGAGTCCGGAGAGAATCGGAAAAATAAAGTGTGTGGCCGGAAAGCGATCCCAACCCCCACTTCCCGACAACGACCCCTCTATTCACTAGGCCACCGCCGCTGTTTCACAGCTTGCGCGAGTAGAGTGACGAGCAGCAAAAGCAATCCACACAGTTTAGCTCCAAAGTTGTAAACGTAAACATTTCAAAACGGCCGGTTCTGTGGATTTGAAAACGGTTTTCGACTAGTGACCATATAGGAGGGTATCTCGCCACCCGGTGAGGAGTGTGAACTCACTTTCATTTTCGAAAAGTCCTGCCAATCGGCAGCTGCCGATATTCTACATTCTACAACGCTTTCGTTGGTTTCGCAATGTTCACATACTTTCTACCATTACCAGTCTCTAGACTCTGTTGATCAGGTGCATGATGACATCCGTTCTCACTTTCTAGTGAGCCGATTTTCAAGAAATCTATGACGTCATCTGGTACAGTATCTGTACTGTCATCGAAGGAATCATTAATTCAGCTATCTATTTGTACTCGGAAACTGTGGGACCCTTTTTGTCTTGTTGCTGTTGGTTGAAAAAAAAACAACAATCAAACACTAACGGTGAAGGCGTGAAGGCCATGAAAATCAGCATATGTGATAAGTACACTTTGCACTTTATGACATGCTGGTAAGAAAGGGTGGATTGGTTCTGATTGACAGTTGCGATATCAGCGCGCGCGTTACATTTTGATGGACATCCGCACAGTGGAACTATCAGTTATCAGTGTCTATCACTCAGGCAACTCCTTTATAATGGATCACAGAGTTGTATTGTCACTCTCGAGTCGAATTTCATCTGAGGATGAAGTTCCTGGCTCTCCTGGGCCTTGTGGCCGTCGCCTCCGCTCTTCCCTACACCTACAAGTACCGCTTCGAGGGACAGTCGGTCTCCTTCTACCCCAATGTCGATGGAGCCGCGACCAAGATCAACGCTGACGTGGCTGTCAACTATGACAACGACTACGTGACCATGCAGCTCTCCAAGATCATCCTCGGCAGCTCGCTCGAGGTGTCCGCCGGAAACATTGCCCCCGTGGAGAAGTTCGATCAGGTCGAGCTGCCCGAGCAGACCCGCAAGGCTCTCCTCCTGCCGATTCGCTTCCACTACAAGCACGGAGTCGTCTCCTCCATCGAGTTCGCCCATGACGAGCCCGTCTGGACCGAGAACATCAAGAAGGCCGTCGTCAACATGTTCCAGATGGAGATGGACAACAAGATCTTCGAGAAGGAGACTATCCGCGGATACAACTACTACACCAAGGAGAAGTCCGTGGAGGGAGTGTGCAACACCACTTACACCGTTCTGCCTGTCGACCAGGAGTTTGAGCTCACCAAGGCCATCGACTACACCCAGTGCGAGGTAGTCCGCTCATCTAGACGCATATCTCACCTGAAACATTTCAGACCGCCCCTCGCATGTACAACTTCCGCTTTTCGCAGCCGGCGACGCACGAGATGGAGCACCTGTCTGTCATCTCCCGCCTCTCTGAGCAGAAGATGATCGTCGAGAAGACTCTCCGCCTGCCCAAGATCGTCGAGTCCAAGGCCCTCTACACCCACGCTGAGATGCGCACTGAGGTGAGTGCTACAATACGGCAACGTGTTAGTAATGTATGCATGTCTAGGTGCTGATGCGCCTGGAGCGTCTTAACAAGATCACCGTCGAGCTGAGCCTGCCGCGCCACATGCGCAAGACCGATCTGGTCTACTCCGACAAGCTGGAGAAGCTCGAGGAGAAGCTGTACAAGGAGGGAGACATGACCGTCGTCGAGAACCTGCCCGTGCAGTTCGAGAACCTCGAGAAGGTCGGTTCCGCTCTTGATCAGCTGCATTCACCCGTTTCATATTCAGACCATCATGACGCTGCTGTCCGAGGAGAAAAAGTCGTTCATCCGTGTGATTTCTCTCGTCCGCCTCTGCTCGCTCGAGCAGCTGCGTTCCATCCACGAGCAGGTATGCTTTTACGGAACACCTATATCCGGATAGTATACGTGGCATTCGCGTTAACTTTTGACGGGGCAAATGTGTTATGCCAAATAACGACTGATGTAATCGTTTACTTTCATCGTACTGTTTCAGCTTGAGGAGAACACCATTCGCCACTCGCTCTTCCACCGCGCCCTTGTGCTCGCCGGATCCCGCTACTCGGTCGAACACGTCATCGACGAGATCATCGCCGAGCGCGTCGAGAACTGGGAGGCGTACACGCTTATCCAGCAGATCGCCGAGACCCGCTACCCCTCGGAGCTGATGGTGCACAAGATGTGGAAGCTTATCGAGGCCCTTTCTGAGAAGAAGGTTCTCCGCCAGGCCGCCCTCCTTTCCACCGGATCCCTCATGCGCGCAGTCTGCTTCGAGGAGATGTGCGAGAAGGATCTCAAGATGAAGTGGGTCAAGCTGATGGAGAAGGAGCTCGGAAACTGCGAGAACGACTCAGACAAGATCGTCATCGTCAAGATGCTTGCCAACGCCGGATTCGACATGGTCGTCTTCCCTCTGGAGAAGATCATTCGCTCCGAGGAGCAGACCGTTCTGAGGACCGAGGCGATCGAGGCTCTCCTTTCCTTCAAGGAGATGATGCCCCGCAAGATCTCCGCTCTTCTTCTTCCTCTGATCAAGGATGCTCGCCAGATCCCCGAGATCCGCTCTGTTGCCGTTCGCGTTATCCTCTCCATCCAGAAGCTCGAGAACGTCTACCTCATCCAGATCGTCGACCTGCTCAACTCCGAGAAAGACATGCACTTCTACACCTACGCCCTCTCTCTGCTCAAGAACGAGGAGCGCTTCGAGTCTGTACTTGGACTTCTCCGCCCCCGCAAGTCCTTCCGTACCCGTTACACTCGCGTCTTTAACAAGGAGATTTCTCTCGGAGCTATCTTCCAGCACTTCACCACCAAGACTGGATTCCTGCCCAAGGAGATGATGCTGACCCTCGAGAACGTATTCGGAACCCGCATGCAGGAGAAGCTCTTCGAGGTGCGCATGCGCCAGGAGAACCTCGAGCAGCTCATGTCGATCCTCCTCAAGAAGATGCCCACTCAGACTGCCGAGAAGATGCGTTCCATCGCCACCGAGATGGGACTGGTGCTCCGTCGCCCCGCCACCGTCAGCCCCACCGCCTACATCTTCCTCACCTACAAGGGGATGAACTACGCCGTGCTCCCTATCCACGAGCTTTCCACTGTCCTTCGCGCCTACACCCACGCTCGTCTGCCCGAGCTCAAGAAGTGGACCCTCAACCACTTCTGGGCTGCCCTCGTGCACGACCGCGTTTATCGCGTCCCCACCATCCTCGGACTGCCGCTCGTCTTTACTGAGCAGACCCCAATTCTTGCCTCGATCAAGGGATCCCTGATCTACAACCGTGAGCCCAAGACCTCTATCGAGTTCGTTGGAAAGAAGGCCTTCGACGCCTCTGCCATTCGCTCCCTGCGCGTCGAGTTCCCCTTTGTGCACTCTGTTCACAAAATGATGAAGACTATCCGCGTCCGCCTGCCCCTTCACTACACCATTCTCGGACAGCACGACAAGCTCCGCGTCAAGCTCTTCACTGAGCAGTTTGACAAGAAGCCGCTCGTCCAGGTGGAGATTCGCCCGCTCAACTCCATTGTCCGCATCCCCGAGATGATCGACGAGTACGAGCTGACCAAGGAGGAGCAGAAGACCGTGCTTCTGAACAAGTTCAACATGGACAAGGTCTACGGCATGCACATGCTCTTCAAGGTGCGCGGACACGACAACTTGATGGAGGTGCTCGTTGAGAAGACCCGTAACGTGCCCACCTACTACGAGCTCGAGATGGTTATGCTGCACAAGGAGCAGAAAAAGATCGCCCTCACAATGAACCGCGAGCTTACCCAGATCGGAGAGTGGAACAAGGCTCCCCTCGTCTCTCGCGTGCTTGTCACCTTCAAGGCTGAGGAGAAGAAGATGGCCGAGATCACTTTCCACTACTTCCTCAACTCGCTCGTGCAGCACTTTGAGATGCTCGTCCGTCACGAGGACCGCCAGATCATCAAAGCTCACTTCACCCAGGGACTCATCAACATGCAGCTTGTGAACAACGGAAAGCTCGCGATTTTCGAGTCGCTCTATTCCTTCCAGTCCGTGCTCGGAAAGAAGCAGATCAAGGCCCTGATCAACTACGACATCGATGCCAAGCAGGTTCTCGTGTTCTCCCGCTTCATGGCTCTCATCGAGACCTGCCCCGTTTTTGAGGTGCTCCCTGTCAAGAACGCCGAGAACAAGATTTTCCTCAAGCTGAACGTTGCGTCTGAGCGTCTTGTCGCTCTTCTTGAGACCCCCTCCAAGAAGATCTCTCTCATTGAGAACGTCGACATGCCGGTGAGGGAGTCGTGCCTGCTCAAGGACTCGCGCATCTCCACCTTTGACGATGTTGTTTACCGCACCCCCATCAGCCAGTGCTACCAGATCCTTGCCAAGGACTGCACCGACAAGCCGCAGTTTGCCGTGTTCGTCAAGAAGACCAAGGGAGACTACAAGATGGTGAAGATCATCGACAACGAGAAGGAGATCGAGATGGAGAAGGTGAACGGAGAGTTCATCGTCTACAACGTGGACGGAGAGAAGATCCAGCATCGCGAGTTCAAGAACTACGGTATCGAGATTGTCGGAGACAAGATGACGGTCGAGATGCCGTCTGTGACCGTTGAGTTCACCGGAAAGACCGTCAAGACCTTCATCAGCTGGCAGCACCAGGGACAGCAGTGCGGACTGTGCGGACACTACGACGGAGACAAGACAAACGAGTTCATTCGCGCCGATATGTACGGTGAGTACAGAATGACACATTCGCACGCGTTTCTGAATCATTTCATTTGCAGAGACCGAGGACATCGAGGACTTCCACCGCAGCTACATCGTTGAGAAGAAGGAGTGCCGTGACGAGAAGCTTGAGAAGATCTACAAGCTGGAGAAGGAGAACTTCACTATCGATGAGGAGGAGCTGGTGGAGGATGAGCAGATGATCGAAGACGAGTCTGAGGAGACCGAGGTCGAGTTCGACGACTTTGCCGTGTACAAGAAGGAGAAAAAGATCGTCAAGGAGTTCAACGAGGACGAGTCCGAGGAGACCTTCGACGAGACCAGTACGTGAACTATCACCAAACAAATTCCCCCATGAAACATTACAGAGCCCGAGGAGAAGACTTCCGTGAAGGAGCTCAAGAACAAGGTATGCTTCTCCAAGGTCGCCGTGCCCGTCTGCCAGAAGGACACCGTCATCGATGAGGAGAAGGAGATGAAGGTCAGTTGAGTCATTCACCCTACTAGGTAACGTATGCATCACAGGTGCGCTTTTTCTGCCTGGAGCGCTCGTCGGTGGAGGCTCACCGTCTGCTGCGCGCCGCTCGCAAGCAGGTGCTCGACCTGTACGCTCGCCCCGACTCCCACGTCGAGACTCTCCGCGTGCCTAAGACCTGCATCGCTTTCTGAACGACTTTGTAACAAACTTTCTCAAACATAAACATCTAACTATCATTTGTGGGTGTTTTATTTCAAGTGTGTTGTAAAACGTGACAGTTAACAACTGAAAAGTCTTGAATTGTTAATAAGAAAAAAAACAAATCGTCAAAAAAATTAGTATAAAAAATGTAATCAAGTGATGATCAGAACACCAAAATCTTAAAATTTTTTTTATTAAATTCACGCTGGCTGCTTATAATCTACGTGATGGTCGGGTAAGAAACCTATGGAGGGATGAACATTCTCGCAGTACAAGTGAAGAGACAGACTCGTATTTCAGATGCGTCGAGTGAAAATTGAGAGGAAGACGTTATTTACTTACTCCAGTGTATTTGTGTATATCTTCCACAATCACTCTGTTCCTCACATTTCCTATCAGTCTCGTATATACAATGCATCACTCCTGATTTCTCGCCTACTGGCGTCCCTTTGAGTTATGACACATACTCAATGACACGCAAATCATGGACAATTCAGATTTAGTGAAACACTGTTGCAGATTTTACTTAACATTTTTTTGTGTCTTTTTCTCTTGCATCGCGCCCCCAAGTATGTTCTCTTCTTGAGCAAGGCTGGAGGCTGCTCATAGATGAAGCTGATTTCTTAGACCGCGGAACTACTATGTATTTGTGGACTGTAATGGAAAAAACAAACACTCGGAAATCTATTGTCGTATGTAATAGTGTTTGATTCTAATCGATTATGGTAGTGTCTGATTCTAATCGATTAAGGAAATCGAACGACTATCGACTGCTTATCGATATGTTATCGACATGTGTCTGTTCTCTTGAAAAAAAAAACACTGTGTCTGTTCTCTTGAAATGGAAAATAGTCAACTTGAGTGACATTTGACAAATGCGAACAAATCGGCTGCGCGAAGCTTGATGATGGTAGCGGAAAGAAATTCGAATGATTCGCGAAGCAACAAACATCGGGATTTTTCTAACTCTAAACCATCTAACTGCTGCAAGTGCTACATGGCATCGAAGATCTTTCGCACAATCTGTGGCAGAATTGTGAAATCCAAGAAATATAGTGTTATATTACTTTAAATTGTTCCGATATCACTGAGAACAGAAAAAAATCTGATTAATTCTTCTAGTAAATTTTATGGTAAGTACTTCATTGCAGATGGCGTTATCAGAGTGTGTGTTGCACCTTGATGGACATCTGCGCTCAGGGACAATCAGCTATCAGTGTCTATCACTCACCCGATTCCTATATAACGGGATGCCATTATTAACAAATCACTCTCGAGTCGACTTTCATCTAAGAATGAAGTTCCTGGCTCTCCTGGGCCTCGTGGCCGTCGCCTCTGCGCTTCCCTACACCTACAAGTACCGCTTCGAAGGACAGTCGGTCTCATTCTACCCCAATGTCGATGGAGCCGCGACCAAGATCAACGCTGACGTGGCTGTCAACTATGACAACGACTACGTGACCATGCAGCTCTCCAAGATCATCCTCGGCAGCTCGCTCGAGGTGTCCGCCGGAAAGATTGCCCCCGTGGAGAAGTTCGATCAGGTCGAGCTGCCCGAGCAGACCCGCAAGGCTCTCCTCCTGCCGATTCGCTTCCACTACAAGCACGGAGTCGTCTCCTCCATCGAGTTCGCCCATGACGAGCCCGTCTGGACCGAGAACATCAAGAAGGCCGTCGTCAACATGTTCCAGATGGAGATGGACAACAAGATCTTCGAGAAGGAGACTATCCGCGGATACAACTACTACACCAAGGAGAAGTCCGTGGAGGGAGTGTGCAACACCACTTACACCGTTCTGCCTGTCGACCAGGAGTTTGAGCTCACCAAGGCCATCGACTACACCCAGTGCGAGGTAGTCCGCTCATCTAGACGCATATCTCACCTGAAACATTTCAGACCGCCCCTCGCATGTACAACTTCCGCTTTTCGCAGCCGGCGACGCACGAGATGGAGCACCTGTCTGTCATCTCCCGCCTCTCTGAGCAGAAGATGATCGTCGAGAAGACTCTCCGCCTGCCCAAGATCGTCGAGTCCAAGGCCCTCTACACCCACGCTGAGATGCGCACTGAGGTGAGTGCTACAATACGGCAACGTGTTAGTAATGTATGCATGTCTAGGTGCTGATGCGCCTGGAGCGTCTTAACAAGATCACCGTCGAGCTGAGCCTGCCGCGCCACATGCGCAAGACCGATCTGGTCTACTCCGACAAGCTGGAGAAGCTCGAGGAGAAGCTGTACAAAGAGGGAGACATGACCGTCGTCGAGAACCTGCCCGTGCAGTTCGAGAACCTCGAGAAGGTCGGTTCCGCTCTTGATCAGCTGCATTCACCCGTTTCATATTCAGACCATCATGACGCTGCTGTCCGAGGAGAAAAAGTCGTTCATCCGTGTGATTTCTCTCGTCCGCCTCTGCTCGCTCGAGTAGCTGCGTTCCATCCACGAGCAGGTATGCTTTTACGGAACACCTATATCCGGATAGTATACGTGGCATTCGCGTTAACTTTTGACGGGGCAAATGTGTTATGCCAAATAACGACTGATGTAATCGTTTACTTTCATCGTACTGTTTCAGCTTGAGGAGAACACCATTCGCCACTCGCTCTTCCACCGCGCCCTTGTGCTCGCCGGATCCCGCTACTCGGTCGAACACGTCATCGACGAGATCATCGCCGAGCGCGTCGAGAACTGGGAGGCGTACACGCTTATCCAGCAGATCGCCGAGACCCGCTACCCCTCGGAGCTGATGGTGCACAAGATGTGGAAGCTTATCGAGGCCCTTTCTGAGAAGAAGGTTCTCCGCCAGGCCGCCCTCCTTTCCACCGGATCCCTCATGCGCGCAGTCTGCTTCGAGGAGATGTGCGAGAAGGATCTCAAGATGAAGTGGGTCAAGCTGATGGAGAAGGAGCTCGGAAACTGCGAGAACGACTCAGACAAGATCGTCATCGTCAAGATGCTTGCCAACGCCGGATTCGACATGGTCGTCTTCCCTCTGGAAAAGATCATTCGCTCCGAGGAGCAGACCGTTCTGAGGACCGAGGCGATCGAGGCTCTCCTTTCCCTCAAGGAGATGATGCCCCGCAAGATCTCCGCTCTTCTTCTTCCTCTGATCAAGGATGCTCGCCAGATCCCCGAGATCCGCTCTGTTGCCGTTCGCGTTATCCTCTCCATCCAGAAGCTCGAGAAGGTCTACCTCATCCAGATCGTCGACCTGCTCAACTCTGAGAAAGACATGCACTTCTACACCTACGCCCTCTCTCTGCTCAAAAACGAGGAGCGCTTCGAGTCTGTACTTGGACTTCTCCGCCCCCGCAAGTCCTTCCGTACCCGTTACACTCGCGTCTTTAACAAGGAGATTTCTCTCGGAGCTATCTTCCAGCACTTCACCACCAAGACTGGATTCCTGCCCAAGGAGATGATGCTGACCCTCGAGAACGTATTCGGAACCCGCATGCAGGAGAAGCTCTTCGAGGTGCGCATGCGCCAGGAGAACCTCGAGCAGCTCATGTCGATCCTCCTCAAGAAGATGCCCACTCAGACTGCCGAGAAGATGCGTTCCATCGCCACCGAGATGGGACTGGTGCTCCGTCGCCCCGCCACCGTCAGCCCCACCGCCTACATCTTCCTCACCTACAAGGGAATGAACTACGCCGTGCTCCCCATCCACGAGCTTTCCACTGTCCTTCGCGCCTACACCCACGCTCGTCTGCCCGAGCTCAAGAAGTGGACCCTCAACCACTTCTGGGCTGCCCTCGTGCACGACCGCGTTTATCGCGTCCCCACCATCCTCGGACTGCCGCTCGTCTTTACTGAGCAGACCCCAATTCTTGCCTCGATCAAGGGATCCCTGATCTACAACCGTGAGCCCAAGACCTCTATCGAGTTCGTTGGAGAGAAGGCCTTCGACGCCTCTGCCATCCGCTCCCTGCGCGTCGAGTTCCCCTTTGTGCACTCTGTTCACAAAATGATGAAGACTATCCGCGTCCGCCTGTCCCTTCACTACACTATTCTCGGACAGCACGACAAGCTCCGCGTCAAGCTCTTCACTGAGCAGTTTGACAAGAAGCCGCTCGTCCAGGTGGAGATTCGCCCGCTCAACTCCATTTTCCGCATCCCCGAGATGATCGACGAGTACGAGCTGACCAAGGAGGAGCAGAAGACCGTGCTTCTGAACAAGTTCAACATGGACAAGGTCTACGGCATGCACATGCTCTTCAAGGTGCGCGGACACGACAACTTGATGGAGGTGCTCGTTGAGAAGACCCGTAACGTGCCCACCTACTACGAGCTCGAGATGGTTATGCTGCACAAGGAGCAGAAAAAGATCGCCCTCACAATGAACCGCGAGCTTACCCAGATCGGAGAGTGGAACAAGGCTCCCCTCGTCTCTCGCGTGCTTGTCACCTTCAAGGCTGAGGAGAAGAAGATGGCCGAGATCACTTTCCACTACTTCCTCAACTCGCTCGTGCAGCACTTTGAGATGCTCGTCCGTCACGAGGACCGCCAGATCATCAAAGCTCACTTCACCCAGGGACTCATCAACATGCAGCTTGTGAACAACGGAAAGCTCGCGATTTTCGAGTCGCTCTATTCCTTCCAGTCCGTGCTCGGAAAGAAGCAGATCAAGGCCCTGATCAACTACGACATCGATGCCAAGCAGGTTCTCGTGTTCTCCCGCTTCATGGCTCTCATCGAGACCTGCCCCGTTTTTGAGGTGCTCCCTGTCAAGAACGCCGAGAACAAGATTTTCCTCAAGCTGAACGTTGCGTCTGAGCGTCTTGTCGCTCTTCTTGAGACCCCCTCCAAGAAGATCTCTCTCATTGAGAACGTCGACATGCCGGTGAAGGAGTCGTGCCTGCTCAAGGACTCGCGCATCTCCACCTTTGACGATGTTGTTTACCGCACCCCCATCAGCCAGTGCTACCAGATCCTTGCCAAGGACTGCACCGACAAGCCGCAGTTTGCCGTGTTCGTCAAGAAGACCAAGGGAGACTACAAGATGGTGAAGATCATCGACAACGAGAAGGAGATCGAGATGGAGAAGGTGAACGGAGAGTTCATCGTCTACAACGTGGACGGAGAGAAGATCCAACATCGCGAGTTCAAGAACTACGGTATCGAGATTGTCGGAGACAAGATGACGGTCGAGATGCCGTCTGTGACCGTTGAGTTCACCGGAAAGACCGTCAAGACCTTCATCAGCTGGCAGCACCAGGGACAGCAGTGCGGACTGTGCGGACACTACGACGGAGACAAGACAAACGAGTTCATTCGCGCCGATATGTACGGTGAGTACAGAATGACACATTCGCACGCGTTTCTGAATCATTTCATTTGCAGAGACCGAGGACATCGAGGACTTCCACCGCAGCTACATCGTTGAGAAGAAGGAGTGCCGTGACGAGAAGCTTGAGAAGATCTACAAGCTGGAGAAGGAGGACTTCACTATCGAGGAGGAGGAGCTGGTGGAGGATGAGCAGATGATCGAAGACGAGTCTGAGGAGACCGAGGTCGAGTTCGACGACTTTGCCGTGTACAAGAAGGAGAAAAAGATCGTCAAGGAGTTCAACGAGGACGAGTCCGAGGAGACCTTCGACGAGACCAGTACGTGAACTATCACCAAACAAATTCCCCCATGAAACATTACAGAGCCCGAGGAGAAGACTTTCGTGAAGGAGCTCAAGAACAAGGTATGCTTCTCCAAGGTCGCCGTGCCCGTCTGCCAGAAGGACACCGTCATCGATGAGGAGAAGGAGATGAAGGTCAGTTGAGTCATTCACCCTACTAGGTAACGTATGCATCACAGGTGCGCTTTTTCTGCCTGGAGCGCTCGTCGGTGGAGGCTCACCGTCTGCTGCGCGCCGCTCGCAAGCAGGTGCTCGACCTGTACGCTCGCCCCGACTCCCACGTCGAGACTCTCCGCGTGCCTAAGACCTGCATCGCTTTCTGAACGACTTTGTAACAAACTTTCTCAAACATAAACAATTAACTATCATTTGTGGGTGTTTTATGTCAAGTGTGTTGTAAAACGTTACAGTTAACAACTGAAAAGTCTTGAATTGTTACAAAGAAAAAAAACAAATCGTCAAAAAAATTAGTATAAAAAATGTAATCAAGTGATGATCAGAACACCAAAATCTTAAAAAAAATTTTTATTAAATTCACGCTGGCTGCTTATAATCTACGTGATGGTCGGGTAAGAAACCTATGGAGGGATGAACATTCTCGCAGTACAAGTGAAGAGACAGACTCGTATTTCAGATGCGTCGAGCGAAAATTGAGAGGAAGACGTTATTTACTTACTCCAGTGTATTTGTGTATATCTTCCACAATCACTCTGTTCCTCACATTTCCTATCAGTCTCGTATATACAATGCATCACTCCTGATTTCTCGCCTACTGGCGTCCCTTTGAGTTATGACACATACTCAATGACACGCAAATCATGGACAATTCAGATTTAGTGAAACACTGTTGCAGATTTTACTTAACATTTTTTTGTGTCTTTTTCTCTTGCATCGCGCCCCCAAGTATGTTCTCTTCTTGAGCAAGGCTGGAGGCTGCTCATAGATGAAGCTGATTTCTTAGACCGCGGAACTACTATGTATTTGTGGACTGTAATGGAAAAAACAAACACTCGGAAATCTATTGTCGTATGTAATAGTGTTTGATTCTAATCGATTATGGTAGTGTCTGATTCTAATCGATTAAGGAAATCGAACGACTATCGACTGCTTATCGATATGTTATCGACATGTGTCTGTTCTCTTGAAAAAAAAACACTGTGTCTGTTCTCTTGAAATGGAAAATAGTCAACTTGAGTGACATTTGACAAATGCGAACAAATCGGCTGCGCGAAGCTTGATGATGGTAGCGGAAAGAAATTCGAATGATTCGCGAAGCAACAAACATCGGGATTTTTCTAACTCTAAACCATCTAACTGCTGCAAGTGCTACATGGCATCGAAGATCTTTCGCACAATCTGTGGCAGAATTGTGAAATCCAAGAAATATAGTGTTATATTACTTTAAATTGTTCCGATATCACTGAGAACAGAAAAAAAATCTGATTAATTCTTCTAGTAAATTTTATGGTAAGTACTTCATTGCAGATGGCGTTATCAGAGTGTGTGTTGCACCTTGATGGACATCTGCGCTCAGGGACAATCAGCTATCAGTGTCTATCACTCACCCGATTCCTATATAACGGGATGCCATTATTAACAAATCACTCTCGAGTCGACTTTCATCTAAGAATGAAGTTCCTGGCTCTCCTGGGCCTCGTGGCCGTCGCCTCTGCGCTTCCCTACACCTACAAGTACCGCTTCGAAGGACAGTCGGTCTCATTCTACCCCAATGTCGATGGAGCCGCGACCAAGATCAACGCTGACGTGGCTGTCAACTATGACAACGACTACGTGACCATGCAGCTCTCCAAGATCATCCTCGGCAGCTCGCTCGAGGTGTCCGCCGGAAAGATTGCCCCCGTGGAGAAGTTCGATCAGGTCGAGCTGCCCGAGCAGACCCGCAAGGCTCTCCTCCTGCCGATTCGCTTCCACTACAAGCACGGAGTCGTCTCCTCCATCGAGTTCGCCCATGACGAGCCCGTCTGGACCGAGAACATCAAGAAGGCCGTCGTCAACATGTTCCAGATGGAGATGGACAACAAGATCTTCGAGAAGGAGACTATCCGCGGATACAACTACTACACCAAGGAGAAGTCCGTGGAGGGAGTGTGCAACACCACTTACACCGTTCTGCCTGTCGACCAGGAGTTTGAGCTCACCAAGGCCATCGACTACACCCAGTGCGAGGTAGTCCGCTCATCTAGACGCATATCTCACCTGAAACATTTCAGACCGCCCCTCGCATGTACAACTTCCGCTTTTCGCAGCCGGCGACGCACGAGATGGAGCACCTGTCTGTCATCTCCCGCCTCTCTGAGCAGAAGATGATCGTCGAGAAGACTCTCCGCCTGCCCAAGATCGTCGAGTCCAAGGCCCTCTACACCCACGCTGAGATGCGCACTGAGGTGAGTGCTACAATACGGCAACGTGTTAGTAATGTATGCATGTCTAGGTGCTGATGCGCCTGGAGCGTCTTAACAAGATCACCGTCGAGCTGAGCCTGCCGCGCCACATGCGCAAGACCGATCTGGTCTACTCCGACAAGCTGGAGAAGCTCGAGGAGAAGCTGTACAAAGAGGGAGACATGACCGTCGTCGAGAACCTGCCCGTGCAGTTCGAGAACCTCGAGAAGGTCGGTTCCGCTCTTGATCAGCTGCATTCACCCGTTTCATATTCAGACCATCATGACGCTGCTGTCCGAGGAGAAAAAGTCGTTCATCCGTGTGATTTCTCTCGTCCGCCTCTGCTCGCTCGAGCAGCTGCGTTCCATCCACGAGCAGGTATGCTTTTACGGAACACCTATATCCGGATAGTATACGTGGCATTCGCGTTAACTTTTGACGGGGCAAATGTGTTATGCCAAATAACGACTGATGTAATCGTTTACTTTCATCGTACTGTTTCAGCTTGAGGAGTCCACCATTCGCCACTCGCTCTTCCACCGCGCCCTTGTGCTCGCCGGATCCCGCTACTCGGTCGAACACGTCATCGACGAGATCATCGCCGAGCGCGTCGAGAACTGGGAGGCGTACACGCTTATCCAGCAGATCGCCGAGACCCGCTACCCCTCGGAGCTGATGGTGCACAAGATGTGGAAGCTTATCGAGGCCCTTTCTGAGAAGAAGGTTCTCCGCCAGGCCGCCCTCCTTTCCACCGGATCCCTCATGCGCGCAGTCTGCTTCGAGGAGATGTGCGAGAAGGATCTCAAGATGAAGTGGGTCAAGCTGATGGAGAAGGAGCTCGGAAACTGCGAGAACGACTCAGACAAGATCGTCATCGTCAAGATGCTTGCCAACGCCGGATTCGACATGGTCGTCTTCCCTCTGGAAAAGATCATTCGCTCCGAGGAGCAGACCGTTCTGAGGACCGAGGCGATCGAGGCTCTCCTTTCCCTCAAAGAGATGATGCCCCGCAAGATCTCCGCTCTTCTTCTTCCTCTGATCAAGGATGCTCGCCAGATCCCCGAGATCCGCTCTGTTGCCGTTCGCGTTATCCTCTCCATCCAGAAGCTCGAGAAGGTCTACCTCATCCAGATCGTCGACCTGCTCAACTCTGAGAAAGACATGCACTTCTACACCTACGCCCTCTCTCTGCTCAAAAACGAGGAGCGCTTCGAGTCTGTACTTGGACTTCTCCGCCCCCGCAAGTCCTTCCGTACCCGTTACACTCGCGTCTTTAACAAGGAGATTTCTCTCGGAGCTATCTTCCAGCACTTCACCACCAAGACTGGATTCCTGCCCAAGGAGATGATGCTGACCCTCGAGAACGTATTCGGAACCCGCATGCAGGAGAAGCTCTTCGAGGTGCGCATGCGCCAGGAGAACCTCGAGCAGCTCATGTCGATCCTCCTCAAGAAGATGCCCACTCAGACTGCCGAGAAGATGCGTTCCATCGCCACCGAGATGGGACTGGTGCTCCGTCGCCCCGCCACCGTCAGCCCCACCGCCTACATCTTCCTCACCTACAAGGGAATGAACTACGCCGTGCTCCCCATCCACGAGCTTTCCACTGTCCTTCGCGCCTACACCCACGCTCGTCTGCCCGAGCTCAAGAAGTGGACCCTCAACCACTTCTGGGCTGCCCTCGTGCACGACCGCGTTTATCGCGTCCCCACCATCCTCGGACTGCCGCTCGTCTTTACTGAGCAGACCCCAATTCTTGCCTCGATCAAGGGATCCCTGATCTACAACCGTGAGCCCAAGACCTCTATCGAGTTCGTTGGAGAGAAGGCCTTCGACGCCTCTGCCATCCGCTCCCTGCGCGTCGAGTTCCCCTTTGTGCACTCTGTTCACAAAATGATGAAGACTATCCGCGTCCGCCTGCCCCTTCACTACACTATTCTCGGACAGCACGACAAGCTCCGCGTCAAGCTCTTCACTGAGCAGTTTGACAAGAAGCCGCTCGTCCAGGTGGAGATTCGCCCGCTCAACTCCATTGTCCGCATCCCCGAGATGATCGACGAGTACGAACTGACCAAGGAGGAGCAGAAGACCGTGCTTCTGAACAAGTTCAACATGGACAAGGTCTACGGCATGCACATGCTCTTCAAGGTGCGCGGACACGACAACTTGATGGAGGTGCTCGTTGAGAAGACCCGTAACGTGCCCACCTACTACGAGCTCGAGATGGTTATGCTGCACAAGGAGCAGAAAAAGATCGCCCTCACAATGAACCGCAAGCTTACCCAGATCGGAGAGTGGAACAAAGCTCCCCTCGTCTCTCGCGTGCTTGTCACCTTCAAGGCTGAGGAGAAGAAGATGACCGAGATCACTTTCCACTACTTCCTCAACTCGCTCGTGCAGCACTTTGAGATGCTCATCCGTCACGAGGACCGCCAGATCATCAAAGCTCACTTCACCCAGGGACTCATCAACATGCAGCTTGTGAACAACGGAAAGCTCGCGATTTTCGAGTCGCTCTATTCCTTCCAGTCCGTGCTCGGAAAGAAGCAAATCAAGGCCCTCATCAACTACGACATCGATGCCAAGCAGGCTCTCGTGTTCTCCCGCTTCATGGCTCTCATCGAGACCTGCCCCGTTTTCGAGGTGCTCCCTGTCAAGAACGCCGAGAACAAGATTTTCCTCAAGCTGAACGTTGCGTCTGAGCGTCTTGTCGCTCTTCTTGAGACCCCCTCCAAGAAGATCTCTCTCATTGAGAACGTCGACATGCCGGTGAGGGAGTCGTGCCTGCTCAAGAACTCGCGCATCTCCACCTTTGACGATGTTGTTTACCGCACCCCCAACAGCCAGTGCTACCAGATCCTTGCCAAGGACTGCACCGACAAGCCGCAGTTTGCCGTGTTCGTCAAGAAGACCAAGGGAGACTACAAGATGGTAAAAATCATCGACAACGAGAAGGAGATCGAGATGGAGAAGGTGAACGGAGAGTTCATCGTCTACAACGTGGACGGAGAGAAGATTCAGCATCGCGAGTTCAAGAACTACGGTATCGAGATTGTCGGAGACAAGATGACGGTCGAGATGCCGTCTGTGACCGTTGAGTTCACCGGAAAGACCGTCAAGACCTTCATCAGCTGGCAGCACCAGGGACAGCAGTGCGGACTGTGCGGACACTACGACGGAGACAAGACGAACGAGTTCATCCGCGCCGATATGTACGGTGAGTACAGAATGACACATTCGCACGCGTTTCTGAATCATTTCATTTGCAGAGACCGAGAACATCGAGGACTTCCACCGCAGCTACATCGTTGAGAAGAAGGAGTGTCGTGACGAGAAGCTTGAGAAGATCTACAAGCTGGAGAAGGAGGACTTCACTATCGAGGAGGAGGAGCTGGTGGAGGATGAGCAAATGATCGAGGACGAGTCTGAGGAGACCGAGGTCGAGTTCGACGACTTTGCCGTGTACAAGAAGGAGAAAAAGATCGTCAAGGAGATCAACGAGGACGAGTCCGAGGAGACCTTCGACGAGACCAGTACGTGAACTATCACCAAACAAATTCCCCCATGAAACATTACAGAGCCCGAGGAGAAGACCTTCGTGAAGGAGCTCAAGAACAAGGTATGCTTTTCCAAGGTCGCCGTGCCCGTCTGCCAGAAGGACACCGTCATCGATGAGGAGAAGGAGATGAAGGTCAGTTAAGTCATTCACCCTACTAGGTAACGTATGCATCACAGGTGCGCTTTTTCTGCCTGGAGCGCTCGTCGGTGGAGGCTCACCGTCTGCTGCGCGCCGCTCGCAAGCAGGTGCTCGACCTGTACGCTCGCCCCGACTCCCACGTCGAGACTCTCCGCGTGCCTAAGACCTGCATCGCTTTCTGAACGACTTTGTAACAAACTTTCTCAAACATAAACAATTAACTATCATTTGTGGGTGTTTTATTTCAAGTGTGTTGTAAAACGTGACAGTTAACAACTGAAAAGTCTTGAATTGTTAATAAGAAAAAACAAATCGTTAAAAAATTAGTATAAAAATTTAATCAAGTGATGATCAGAACACCAAAATCTTAAAAAAAAAGATTTATTAAATTTACGCTGGCTGCTTATAATCTACGTGATGGTCGGGTAAGAAACCTATGGAGGGATGAACATTCCCGCAGTACAAGTGAAGAGACAGACTCGTATTTCAGATGCGTCGAGCGAAAATTGAGAGGAAGACGTTATTTACTTACTCCAGTGTATTTGTGTATATCTTCCACAATCACTTTGTTCCTCACATTTCCTCTCAGTCTCGTATATACAATGCATCACTCCTGATTTCTCGCCTACTGGCGTCCCTTTGAGTTGTCTATTTACGCTCTTTACAACTTCTTCGTAGATACGCAATGACACATACTCAATGACACGCAAATCATGGACAATTCAGATTTAGTGAAACACTGTTGCAGATTTTACTAAACATTTTTTTGTGTCTTTTTCTCTTGCATCGCGCCCCCAAGTATGTTCTCTTGAGCAAGGCTGAAGGCTGCTCATAGATGAAGCTGATTTCTTAGACCGCGGAACTACTATGTATTTGTGGACTGTACTGGAAAAACAAACACTCGGAAATCTATTGTCGTATGTAATAGTGTCTGATTCTAATCGATTATGGTAGTGTCTGATTCTAATCGATTGAGGAAATCGAACGACTATCGACTGCTTATCGATATGTTATCGACATGTGTCTGTTCTCTTGAAAAAAAACACTGTGTCTGTTCTCTTGAAATGGAAAATAGTCAACTTGAGTGACATTTGAAAAATGCGAACAAATCGGCTGCGCGAAGCTTGATGATGGTAGCGGAAAGAAATTCGAATGATTCGCGAAGCAACAAACATCGGGATTTTTTCTAACTCTAAACCATCTAACTGCTGCAAGTGCTACGTGGCATCAAAGATCTTTCGCACAATCTGTGGCAGAATTGTGAAATCCAAGAAATATAGTGTTATATTACTTTAAATTGTTCCGATATCACTGAGAACAGAAAAAAAAATCTGATTAATTCTTCTAGTAATTTTTATGGTAAGTACTTCATTGCAGATGGCGTTATCAGAGTGTGTGTTGCACCTTGATGGACATCTGCGCTCAGGGACAATCAGCTATCAGTGTCTATCACTCACCCGATTCCTATATAACGGGATGCCATTATTAACAAATCACTCTCGAGTCGACTTTCATCTAAGAATGAAGTTCCTGGCTCTCCTGGGCCTCGTGGCCGTCGCCTCTGCGCTTCCCTACACCTACAAGTACCGCTTCGAAGGACAGTCGGTCTCATTCTACCCCAATGTCGATGGAGCCGCGACCAAGATCAACGCTGACGTGGCTGTCAACTATGACAACGACTACGTGACCATGCAGCTCTCCAAGATCATCCTCGGCAGCTCGCTCGAGGTGTCCGCCGGAAAGATTGCCCCCGTGGAGAAGTTCGATCAGGTCGAGCTGCCCGAGCAGACCCGCAAGGCTCTCCTCCTGCCGATTCGCTTCCACTACAAGCACGGAGTCGTCTCCTCCATCGAGTTCGCCCATGACGAGCCCGTCTGGACCGAGAACATCAAGAAGGCCGTCGTCAACATGTTCCAGATGGAGATGGACAACAAGATCTTCGAGAAGGAGACTATCCGCGGATACAACTACTACACCAAGGAGAAGTCCGTGGAGGGAGTGTGCAACACCACTTACACCGTTCTGCCTGTCGACCAGGAGTTTGAGCTCACCAAGGCCATCGACTACACCCAGTGCGAGGTAGTCCGCTCATCTAGACGCATATCTCACCTGAAACATTTCAGACCGCCCCTCGCATGTACAACTTCCGCTTTTCGCAGCCGGCGACGCACGAGATGGAGCACCTGTCTGTCATCTCCCGCCTCTCTGAGCAGAAGATGATCGTCGAGAAGACTCTCCGCCTGCCCAAGATCGTCGAGTCCAAGGCCCTCTACACCCACGCTGAGATGCGCACTGAGGTGAGTGCTACAATACGGCAACGTGTTAGTAATGTATGCATGTCTAGGTGCTGATGCGCCTGGAGCGTCTTAACAAGATCACCGTCGAGCTGAGCCTGCCGCGCCACATGCGCAAGACCGATCTGGTCTACTCCGACAAGCTGGAGAAGCTCGAGGAGAAGCTGTACAAAGAGGGAGACATGACCGTCGTCGAGAACCTGCCCGTGCAGTTCGAGAACCTCGAGAAGGTCGGTTCCGCTCTTGATCAGCTGCATTCACCCGTTTCATATTCAGACCATCATGACGCTGCTGTCCGAGGAGAAAAAGTCGTTCATCCGTGTGATTTCTCTCGTCCGCCTCTGCTCGCTCGAGCAGCTGCGTTCCATCCACGAGCAGGTATGCTTTTACGGAACACCTATATCCGGATAGTATACGTGGCATTCGCGTTAACTTTTGACGGGGCAAATGTGTTATGCCAAATAACGACTGATGTAATCGTTTACTTTCATCGTACTGTTTCAGCTTGAGGAGTCCACCATTCGCCACTCGCTCTTCCACCGCGCCCTTGTGCTCGCCGGATCCCGCTACTCGGTCGAACACGTCATCGACGAGATCATCGCCGAGCGCGTCGAGAACTGGGAGGCGTACACGCTTATCCAGCAGATCGCCGAGACCCGCTACCCCTCGGAGCTGATGGTGCACAAGATGTGGAAGCTTATCGAGGCCCTTTCTGAGAAGAAGGTTCTCCGCCAGGCCGCCCTCCTTTCCACCGGATCCCTCATGCGCGCAGTCTGCTTCGAGGAGATGTGCGAGAAGGATCTCAAGATGAAGTGGGTCAAGCTGATGGAGAAGGAGCTCGGAAACTGCGAGAACGACTCAGACAAGATCGTCATCGTCAAGATGCTTGCCAACGCCGGATTCGACATGGTCGTCTTCCCTCTGGAAAAGATCATTCGCTCCGAGGAGCAGACCGTTCTGAGGACCGAGGCGATCGAGGCTCTCCTTTCCCTCAAAGAGATGATGCCCCGCAAGATCTCCGCTCTTCTTCTTCCTCTGATCAAGGATGCTCGCCAGATCCCCGAGATCCGCTCTGTTGCCGTTCGCGTTATCCTCTCCATCCAGAAGCTCGAGAAGGTCTACCTCATCCAGATCGTCGACCTGCTCAACTCTGAGAAAGACATGCACTTCTACACCTACGCCCTCTCTCTGCTCAAAAACGAGGAGCGCTTCGAGTCTGTACTTGGACTTCTCCGCCCCCGCAAGTCCTTCCGTACCCGTTACACTCGCGTCTTTAACAAGGAGATTTCTCTCGGAGCTATCTTCCAGCACTTCACCACCAAGACTGGATTCCTGCCCAAGGAGATGATGCTGACCCTCGAGAACGTATTCGGAACCCGCATGCAGGAGAAGCTCTTCGAGGTGCGCATGCGCCAGGAGAACCTCGAGCAGCTCATGTCGATCCTCCTCAAGAAGATGCCCACTCAGACTGCCGAGAAGATGCGTTCCATCGCCACCGAGATGGGACTGGTGCTCCGTCGCCCCGCCACCGTCAGCCCCACCGCCTACATCTTCCTCACCTACAAGGGAATGAACTACGCCGTGCTCCCCATCCACGAGCTTTCCACTGTCCTTCGCGCCTACACCCACGCTCGTCTGCCCGAGCTCAAGAAGTGGACCCTCAACCACTTCTGGGCTGCCCTCGTGCACGACCGCGTTTATCGCGTCCCCACCATCCTCGGACTGCCGCTCGTCTTTACTGAGCAGACCCCAATTCTTGCCTCGATCAAGGGATCCCTGATCTACAACCGTGAGCCCAAGACCTCTATCGAGTTCGTTGGAGAGAAGGCCTTCGACGCCTCTGCCATCCGCTCCCTGCGCGTCGAGTTCCCCTTTGTGCACTCTGTTCACAAAATGATGAAGACTATCCGCGTCCGCCTGCCCCTTCACTACACTATTCTCGGACAGCACGACAAGCTCCGCGTCAAGCTCTTCACTGAGCAGTTTGACAAGAAGCCGCTCGTCCAGGTGGAGATTCGCCCGCTCAACTCCATTTTCCGCATCCCCGAGATGATCGACGAGTACGAGCTGACCAAGGAGGAGCAGAAGACCGTGCTTCTGAACAAGTTCAACATGGACAAGGTCTACGGCATGCACATGCTCTTCAAGGTGCGCGGACACGACAACTTGATGGAGGTGCTCGTTGAGAAGACCCGTAACGTGCCCACCTACTACGAGCTCGAGATGGTTATGCTGCACAAGGAGCAGAAAAAGATCGCCCTCACAATGAACCGCAAGCTTACCCAGATCGGAGAGTGGAACAAGGCTCCCCTCGTCTCTCGCGTGCTTGTCACCTTCAAGGCTGAGGAGAAGAAGATGACCGAGATCACTTTCCACTACTTCCTCAACTCGCTCGTGCAGCACTTTGAGATGCTCATCCGTCACGAGGACCGCCAGATCATCAAAGCTCACTTCACCCAGGGACTCATCAACATGCAGCTTGTGAACAACGGAAAGCTCGCGATTTTCGAGTCGCTCTATTCCTTTCAGTCCGTGCTCGGAAAGAAGCAAATCAAGGCCCTCATCAACTACGACATCGATGCCAAGCAGGCTCTCGTGTTCTCCCGCTTCATGGCTCTCATCGAGACCTGCCCCGTTTTCGAGGTGCTTCCTGTCAAGAACGCCGAGAACAAGATTTTCCTCAAGCTGAACGTTGCGTCTGAGCGTCTTGTCGCTCTTCTTGAGACCCCCTCCAAGAAGATCTCTCTCATTGAGAACGTCGACATGCCGGTGAAGGAGTCGTGCCTGCTCAAGGACTCGCGCATCTCCACCTTTGACGATGTTGTTTACCGCACCCCCATCAGCCAGTGCTACCAGATCCTTGCCAAGGACTGCACCGACAAGCCGCAGTTTGCCGTGTTCGTCAAGAAGACCAAGGGAGACTACAAGATGGTAAAAATCATCGACAACGAGAAGGAGATCGAGATGGAGAAGGTGAACGGAGAGTTCATCGTCTACAACGTGGACGGAGAGAAGATCCAGCATCGCGAGTTCAAGAACTACGGTATCGAGATTGTCGGAGACAAGATGACGGTCGAGATGTCGTCTGTGACCGTTGAGTTCACCGGAAAGACCGTCAAGACCTTCATCAGCTGGCAGCACCTGGGACAGCAGTGCGGACTGTGCGGACACTACGACGGAGACAAGACGAACGAGTTCATCCGCGCCGATATGTACGGTGAGTACAGAATGACACATTCGCACGCGTTTCTGAATCATTTTATTTGCAGAGACCGAGGACATCGAGGACTTCCACCGCAGCTACATCGTTGAGAAGAAGAAGTGCCGTGACGAGAAGCTTGAGAAGATCTACAAGCTGGAGAAGGAGGACTTCACTATCGAGGAGGAGAAGCTGGTGGAGGATGAGCAGATGATCGAGGACGAGTCTGAGGAGACCGAGGTCGAGTTCGACGACTTTGCCGTGTACAAGAAGGAGAAGAAGATCGTCAAGGAGTTCAACGAGAACGAGTCCGAGGAGACTTTCGACGAGACCAGTACGTAAACTATCACCAAACAGATTCCCCCATGAAACATTACAGAGCCCGAGGAGAAGACTTTTGTGAAGGAGCTCAAGAACAAGGTGTGCTTCTCCAAGGTCGCCGTGCCCGTCTGCCAGAAGGACACCGTCATCGATGAGGAGAAGGAGATGAAGGTCAGTTGAGTCATTCACCCTACTAGGTAACGTATGTATCACAGGTGCGCTTCTTCTGCCTGGAGCGCTCGTCGGTGGAGGCTCACCGTCTGCTGCGCGCCGCTCGCAAGCAGGTGCTCGACCTGTACGCTCGCCCCGACTCCCACGTCGAGACTCTCCGCGTGCCTAAGACCTGCATCGCATTCTAAAATAGCATGCCTATTTTTGTATCCAAATAAATTATTGATAATCAGTGAGTTGTTTTTTCCTGTAAAAAAACTACTTACATAATTATTATTTCGATAATCTGGCGATTATTACAAAGATTTATACGTATTTTGATCTACTTGATAATAATAGTTTCTCGATAGGATACTCTTCCTGTTTACAGAATAAAAGTTACGGTAGGAGTATATTTCACTCTGATATTCACAAATAAGGATTTTGAGTATAACGGTAATAAGTAATAAGACATGTAATGTAATAAGTATAATATAAATATTATATGGTATAATAAATGCATAGTAAGTAATAATAAGTGTGTAAATATAATTACACACTCACAGAAAACGATTTATTCTCTCTCATTACATTTTGTTGAGCAACACGGACTCATGACGACTGGAAACGCTGGAGGAGTGGGGTGGGTGTGCGGAGGACAAAACACACACCACCCACCCCCGGACTAGAGCTCTGTCTCTCGAATAAAAGCATTCTCTATGTGCATATGTACAGGGAAGAACGTGGAACGTGTGTGTGTGTATGTGTGTGTGTATCACAGATCTACATCTAGTATCTTCACGGGTAGCACTTGATGTTCGCGACGATTTCGGCGGCGGTGGTGTGCCGCGCGCGGCTCTGATTCGCCGCGCGGATACTCTGCGGCAGCAGCTGGCACGTGATGAAGTCCTTGGCGTCGCGCCAGATCTGCGCCTGAAACAATGTGAGCGTAAACATGGTGGGCTGAGCCGCGGCAAGCGCGAACTAGAAGTGCACCCATTATGCGTTGAGCCGATATATATTTAGCGACGTTGTCGGCCTTCCTAGGTGGCTTCGGGGCTTCAGGCTCGAATGCGATGTCAACAAACTATCTCTGCAAGCGAAAGCCGGCACGCGAGCCGACATGCGTCAATGATAGACAAGTCAAAACAGAAATTTCCATCTGACGTGAGCGTTATGTGCAAGAGTTGAGGGTGGGCACGGAAGCGAATCTGACGCACGTACTTTTTTTCCATTCATCATAATCTGACGCGAGTCTGAAGAAACCTATAACCTATCATTTGATTGGGTTCGATTTGAATAATCTGAAAGTGACGAGTGCATCGTTCTAGTACCTTGAGGTCTAAAGCGGAACAGGAACAGTCAAGTTGCTGATAAACAGTCAAGGAACCGGAACAGTCAAGTTGCTGTTTTTTAGTGGCTATATAGTTCTATGCTCGCAATAAGTTGCGCGCGGTGGGGTAGATCAGAGAAAGACGGAGAGTCAGCTCTCGGCAATAGTGCGCAAAACAAGAGAGGCAGACGGTTATGGCACCGTTTTTCGAACTGCAAGCGAGGTAGATCGAAACTATCTATATCAAAAACTATCGCTCTGGCGCAGGCTATACCTGCTTGCGTGCGGAGGAGGCGATGATCTGGTTGGTGCGGAGGCGGGAGTAGCGGTCGATCGTCTCATCCAGCGCGTCTTCGATGATCTCCAGCAACGCGCCCCGCTCCTCGTACTGAAAGTAACTTAGTTTGGTCACACCACAGGGATATGGCACACGTGAAAAAACAATGGCTACGAGGGTACTGTGCTAGAGCTCTGTCTCTCGAATAAAAACATTCTCTATGTGCATATGTACAGGGAAGAACGTGGAACGTGTGGTTGTGTGTATGTGTGTGTATCACAGATCTACAGCTAGTATCGGCTCTATAAATCCGGTTATAATAATCCACGATCACGGTGTGTCTTCTGGTGGTCGCCAACCGACCAAATTGAGTTGTAACTTGGCGGTTTTGTGTTTACTGGCGACATATAATTGTCAGTTTCACTTTCATCCATGAAATGTCAGCGTCAGCGGTTAGAAGCCATATAACATATCGCTTAATTCTAACACATCCTATCACCATTCTAGAGTATAGAGTATTCAATAACTACTATATCACTTTTTGAAGTTTTCATTGTGTTCATGCACATGCTACATTTTTTTACGAGCATAAAACTTTTTTCAGAAAAAAATCTAAAGATGTACGGAATCAATATGAGAGAAAAATGCACTACCTTATAACACATTTTATATTAGTCAAATCGAACGTTTCTTCTTCGAAGAATTCAACCGCCAGGAAATAAACAAATCCTCGCCGTCTTTTGATAGGATTTCCTGGCACTAATCGGGATTAAGCGCGTGTACTAGCAATCTCTCTCTCTCTCTATCTCTATGTCTTTCATTTTGAGACATATTCAGAAGTCAGGCAAGCTGGTGATGAACTACGACTAGCTACGTCACCTAGGAGGAGGGGGGCAGAGAGAGAAAGAGAGAAAAAGATAGAGAGAGAGAGAGAGAGAGAGAGAGAGAGAGAGAGAGAGAGCGAGAGAGAGCGAGAGAGAGAGAGCGAGAGAGAGAGAGAGAGAGAGAGAAAGAGAGAGAGAGAGACTCACGTCTTCGGTCCTCATCAGCGCTTCGCTCTTCCGCCGCGGATGCACGATGATAGGATAGTCGATGTCAGTCTGAAATCAAATAATATTGAAAAATGATTTCAAGACGTTCCCTTTCATTTTTTTCACACACTCACCTGTGTGGAGCGCCCGTGAGTCGGCTCCGTTTCGGCCACCGAAGCCGCTTCCGTCGACTGGAAAAAAAGCTCTAGTAAAGGTCGCCGAAAGGGCTGTTACATCATCAATTAAAACGCGTTCAAATGGCAAAAGGTCGTGCGGACGTCAGCGCATTTTGAGAGCGTGAAGCGAGGACATACCGGCGTTTGTGTCGCCGAATCCTTGAGGAGACTGCTCGTCGAGACGGATTCGCGCATCGGCGGCGGCTCCAACGCCGCTGCGCTCACGTCCTGCGCCGACCTCGAGCGAGTCGGAGGCAGGATCACCTGGAAGGAAAACATAGTAGTGTCGTACGTTTCCCACAACGTAGTGTTATCATTTGTTATCATTTGTTAAATCTCGAGAATTGCATCAACTTTTTGGTTTTCAAACGGTTTTCACCAAGAGTGAGCACTTGACAAAATAGCCCACGCACTAGACTGTTCTTCTTCTCGGCTCGGTTGATGAGCGCGCCGTGTTGTTGCGATCCCAGTGTGCCGAAGGTTCGGCGTCCTGAAATGGCCTCGGCTACACTCGTCACCACCTTGTGACGCCCTGGATATAGCCCCGAATAAACTATTCATGCTCGTCCCGATATAGCGAGTGTGTGACGCATGAAGCGCATTTCGCAATCACTTTCTCTCCACATTACTTTTGACGTTTTTTTTCGCCCGCGGCACCGCTTAAAGCTCCTCTCTCTTTCACTGCTCTGGCTAATGACATGGCGAGCCAAGTGCGCTTGCAAAAAAGTAGCGAGAGCCGTGATAATCCTCTAATTTAGGAGAGAGCTAGAGCGAGCGAGACTCTAGAGAGAGTGGCGACGCGGGAAAGCGTGAAATGACTTGCTGACGTGGGCGGAAGCGGGTCGCGGCGAGTCGAGGGGATACTGTAGCTCGCGCTCTCTTTCTCTCGCGTGGCATACCTGAGTGGATCTTGACTGGTGTGACGAGCGGGTCGACGACACGAACCCGCTGCGACTTGGAAGACGATTCAGACGACGTCGAGTTGGACAGCGTACAGTCTGCAACGCTCTCTTGTCTTGCCATGATGGCTTTTGAGAGGATGAGTTGGATGTCGGTGTTTGTGCGGTTGTTTGTATGACGCTAGAATGATGAATTCGCTGTGGGGGTGGATTGGGGGTTGTGGTGGAAGAAAACTGACAGACTGATAACCTAGACCGCAACCAGTAATTATGCGAGTTCTCAGAGATGAGAGTAAGAGGAAGAGAGAGAGACACAGAGAGAGAGCGAGAGATAGAGATGGAGAAACAGAGAGGTGGAGAGGAGATAGGGAGAGTAGCATAATCCATGCAGGTGTGGCATGATGATCGCGTGTCAAAGAGCGGTTGGCGCGCGGCCAGGAGGATGAAAGTCGAGAGAGAGAGAGGGAGAGAGAGGGGGGGGGGGAGACGGACTCACCGGAATCCTTGCCACGCTGCAGCTGGCTCAGCTGCGGCAGGCTCTCCTTCTGCCGCTTCGACCGCCGCTTCCGCGCTGCAAAAATGGTTCCATTGCAAATCAGACGCAAAAGAGGAAGGTAACCATGTAGTACACTGATTTTCCAACGACACAGGGATGGAGGGGATAAAGTGAGCGCTAAAGAGATGGGGCACATGGGGAAAGGTAAAGACATAGGAGACAACCAATAATAGAGAAAGTGGTGCACCTAGCTGTCCGGCCGTTTTCGGCTCGTCGTCGCTCCACAGCTGGAACTGCCTGGCGGGTTGGATGAGACAAGGCAGCTCGGCCTTGATCACCCGCTTGTCGATGTTGCCCATCAGCGGCCGCTCCAACTCCACGCCCAGACTGCAACCGACTCGCATTGAACCTCTCGTATGACGAGTGAAAAGGTGCGGTCAGTCTCTTCGAAACCCATTCCGAAGGCAAATTCGGGAGTGTGAGGGCGAAATCGAAAGACAAAGTGTTTCGAATGCGATTCGAAGAGATTGACCGCAACTCGAGCAGCCACGGATTTAGCCCGCTGCACATATATATGGACCAACACTGGTATAGTGACACTGTAATCGAGAGTTGTGGAGGAGAGTAGAGAGAGATGGGGGGGGAGATTAGCCCCCCGCTTTTCAGCATACATACACATACACACATAGAGCAAGCCAATCCATATCCGCAGGCAGAAGAGCCTCCCCTCTCCCTCCCTCCCGCTCGCTACTCCATTCAATCCGTACAATACTGCAGAACACTCGGCGATCAATAAGTGGGGAAAGAGCGAGAGAGAGGGGGGGGGGGAACCGTGCAATGTTCCGGGGGAGTAGAGGTGTGGTCAGACGCTCTTCAAAACAGCCCCTTTACCATCGCAACACTCGGTTTTTGGTCGGGTTTCGAAGTATGGAGTTTCGAAGAGAGCGATCTCAATTGCCGTACCTTCTGAAGTGCTGGAACTTGTCGGCGCCCTTGACGTCGGGCACGTAGCGCGTGCGGATCGACGACTCGCAGCCGCGAATCGTGACGACGTGCGGTCGCAGCGGTGTGCGCGCCGACGGCGCCATACACCAAACGAGGCCTCCTGAAACAAGTGGATCGCCGGAATACTCCATGGCGAATGCGCGAGCAGCGGTGGTCCCGGAAGTGGCGAGACATGTGTCATTGTGTGTCGTGTTGGAGATAGAGATCAAGAAGTGACATAGAGATCAGGTGTATATAGTTCTGTGCTCTCAATAAGTTGCGCGGTGGGCTAGTTCAGAGGAAGCTCTCGGCAATAGCGCGCAAACCAAGAGAAGCCGGCGGTTATGGCACCGTATTTCGAACTAGCGAGGTAGAGCGAAAACTATCGCTCTGGCGCATGCTATACTGGTGCTCGATGTACGCGCACGAAATTCATAGGACACGACTGAATGGCGCGCAAATAACAGGGACATGAACGAGTGACAGTATGTAATGATTGTGCTACCGGAAAGTGACCGGTGAAAAAGGGGGGGGGTGAAGCTCTTCGGTGCGATGTCTCAGGGGAGACTGCCTTGGGGGGCGGGCGGAAGGATGCAGCGCTCAGGGAGGGGGGGGGGACTTGAGCCCCACTCATACCACACACACACACATACACATATACATACATACACGCACCTCTCTCTCTCTCTCTTAATCCGCGGCCGAGTGATGACGAGAGAATGCGAAATTGTGTGATGTCATCATTCGCATCACTAGTTTACTTGGCGTTCACTTTCGAGTCACACTTGCGTCTTTCGACCACGATGCGTGTGTGCAAAAGTTTTCGTTTATCATCGAACTGAAAGAGAGATCGTTGCCACACAGACATGTACACATAGCTATACACTAGGAGTCATCACATTTAGGGAAATCAAAGAGAAGTCACTAGAAGCGTGGGAGGAATAAAGCTGGAAGAGTGGTGGGAAGGGGGGTGATATGAACAAGCAGTGGAGAGAGGGAAGTGAACGGCGGCGAATGTAGCGGCGGGCCAGGGGGTCCGAAGGGTCCCTGGGGGGCATGCACCCTCTAGGGATTGAGGGTCGATTGAATGCTGATCTGCACCGACTCGAACATCTTTGCGTAGCCTGAAAATCACGGGTCAGTATGAATCAGAATGTCTAAAGTTGTCGCACCTGCTTGCGTGAGGTGAACAAAGTCGAATAGCAAGTGCGGGTCGATCAGGCCTTCGGCGGCTGAAATGTATTATGCAAATTTGACAGGTGTAAATGCAAATTAGCTTATGCAAATTAGCCCCATGACTCACTAATGAGCGTGGGGTCAATGTCGATTATCTTTGCGAAGGAGGATAGGGCGGACTCCAATCCCGAGTTGACAGCGGACACCCATTCTCTCCGAGGATTCGCCGTCTTTCCCGTAGGCAGCAGCTTCTAAACGTATTTATAACAAACATCGAAACCATCTGCACAAAAACCTTAAAATAGTTTGTGAACAGGTAAACAAGCTTTTTGCACACGTCGGGCGAAGCACTTGAAATCAGCTTACAACTGCGTTGTTCAACTTTCTACATCTTCTTTCCGGTTCTTTAGTTTTCGTCGAATCTTTGTGAGTTCGTATCGTAGTTTGTCGAAGGAGTGTGATGAGAATATAGCGCTTATGATGAGCGGTTTTCGAATAAGCCATCTTCAATTTGCGAGAATGGGCCGCTACGTTTAGGCGGTTTACCGTATCGCCGCGGATTTCGGGCCGATTTCGCGCCGGCGCTATAGCGGCGGTCCGTCATCATACGATTAGGAAATTGATGTGCGATTTCCGCGAAAAGCAAGACACATGAAAAATACTCGCCATGAAGAAAACGGTGGCGGCGGGCTGGAGAGATTTGATCCGGTCCGCGAGATCCGTGCACTTCTTGAGAAACGCGTCCGGCGAGACGCTCTCGTTGCATCCAATCGACACCACGATCACCTTAAATCAAATTGTAGAATTTCATAAGCTTCAATCAGAAATGACTATGACAAGAACACAGTGTGACTTTCATATTCGAAATGTGTCATGTGCATTTGCTGATCGCGCTAGGTGGGCTGGAAATGATTAGAAGGTAGTTGATTAGAAGGTGAGTGGGTAGGCGCAAGCGAGCGACGATCGCAATTTGCGTAGGTCTAATGACAGAGTATGGTGCACAGGGATATTGCGGGGTCCACTTTTCCATGAGTTGTCGAGGTGGTTTGTAGCTATGTAGTTGGTTACAATAGTGTCTGCAGCACCTTATACTCTATATGAAGTGCATATTTCTTGAAAAGGATGAGAAACTATACCTTAGGCGTTATGTTCTCGAGTTCCCCGTTCTCCACCCTCCAAGTCAGCTGATCGATCGAATCTCCGAGCGCTCCAAACACGAGACAGTGAAATGGGGCGAGCTGCTCCCGGTAGAACTAAAAAAGGTTTCCATTTGCTATTATTATTATTATTACATTTTGTCATATTCATGTAGCTTCGCATAATTACTATCTAAAATGAATTGTTGCGGGTGAAAGTTGTGTGAATAATTCGGATTGGATATGATTACATGATGCACTCGTTTCGATCTATTTCTATTCGCGGCTCTTATTAGTGATTAGTCATGACGCGTTTTATATTATGGATATTATGTGCGTGAGATTATCTCTCTTTCTCCTAATTCGCGAGTGCATATTAGCTAGCTCGCGGATGTAGGCATGTAGGCCGATTTTAAACGTGGTTTGACGCTTACGTGGTTTGACGCAATTCGCAGACTTGTTATGTTTTTCAATCTCATCCCCGCCGAGATGGGTTAGCGACAACATTTGGTGACTGTGAAAATGGCAAGGATACAAAACGTCGTAGCAAAGAATTATCTGACCAGCAGACACAAGACATAAAGCGTCACGACTCTTTGTTTAACAAAAGGATACTAGTATAAATGTGGATCTGTGAAAATAGCCAAGTACCAACTACAACTAATCCAAGGGTAAATGTTATAGGAAAGTTCAGCAGAATTATAAGAAAAATACTATGTGATAAACGGAAAGTCAAACAGCAGTATAAATATTAGACTAACTAATATAATAACTAGCAACTAGCAACTAGTAACTAACTAGTAACTTTCTAGTCAAGACCACCTACGTTGCTCTGCTCCAGCAGTGCGATGTGGTCGTCTCCGAGAAAGAGCACCTCCGCCTCGCCGGCGCGCGCCTCCGACACAAAATAGTCGTGCTGGAATTAGGAATTATTGGATTATCGGACTCAAAAAAAGGTTTCAACGGTATCTGATTCGTAGGCAACCACCAAATATCCAAAATGTAAAGGACGACTTGTGATTTGTGAGGATACAGACTCTATGGATATGGTATGAATTAGCGATGAATATTCGAGGATATTGGAGATGAGAATATGCTATCAACGTTATCCGAACCAATAGACAAATAGACACGATGTTTCAGAGTGTACTTTTGATGATCCAGGCTAACAGGCTCGTTTAAGGATTCAATCAATAAAAAAAACTGGACTCACCAAATCACGCCATCGATTGTCGTCAAACTCGCGAACGGCCATCTAAAAACGATAATTTATATAAAATACATTTTTGCAAAGCAAACATATGTGGTCACAAGGGTGAGAGAGTATATGAAGTATGAATGTGCAAATGTGGAGAGTGAGTGAGTGCGCGAAATTCGAGGTCACACCCTCTCCCCGTAATTGTATGCAAATTTCGGGGGCGCGCACATCAACGTATAATGACAGACAGCCGAAACCCGAAACGGGGACAGGAGAGAATGAGGAGGTATCTAAGAAGTAGTGAATGGCTATGTCCGCAGCACTACATGCAAGATTTACAACGCTGTTTGGTAACTTGATGATAACTCAATTACATAATTTGCGTGAAACATGCAGTTCTGCTTTTGAAAAAAATGCAATACATATGAAAGAGTGAAGGAACGCATGTGTGACAAAGTAATCTGATCGCTTCATACAACTCCAATGTCAACCTCTCACTCTACTCTCACTCTACTCTCACTCTACTCTCACTCACACTGCGGTCAATCAATAGTGAACACACACGCTTCGCAAATAGACATCCACCCCCAAACAGGCGAATAAATGAGGGAATCTCTCGCATTTGCATAGGTGCGACCGCTGCACAACACCGGTAAACACGCAATTGACAGCCGGCATGGGACATCGCATTTGCATATTCGCCAATCGATAGGTCCAGGTGCAGTCATTAACACCAGGTAATGCGCGCGCTCTCTCTCTCTCACACAACACCCCGCAAACAATGTAATTAGAGGAGGTCCATTATATATTTCACGGACTATGTAGAAATTCGACACCAAGTGAGGAAGTGGGAAATAAATAAACGAAAGAAAAACAAGTGAGGAATGGGAATGCGGGAATGTGCAGCACTGTGGGGGTGAGGTCTCTCTTTCTCTCTCTTCTCGAAAAATGGCCTGCCCGCGGGGTGAAGGGAGAGAGAGAGAGAGAGAGAGAGAGAGAGAGAGAGGAGCCGATATTTCGATTCCGGCAGCCTTGCCTGCAAACGGCCAGACGACCAAAGACAATGCCGACTTTTATTGGAGCAACTCTGTGCAATGATGGCGTTTAATCAATCGAGAGTTGAGAGAGAGAGAGAGAGAGAGAGAGAGAGAGAGAGAGAATCAACATTTGCGAGAAAACTGGTAGCGCTTGTTTGTGTTGTGCGGCCGTATGTGGGCGGCGAGAGAGCGAGAGAACAACGCTCTCGAAAAAAAATAGGCAATCTATCGGTTGGCGGTGTGATAATCAATATAGAAACAACGCGTTTAGTGTTTCGAATAAGGAATATTAAAGATAGAGGGGGATGGAAACAGATAATTGAATGCTCAAGGGACAGCCTATTTATGAAATCAGGAGTTGCTATAGCTACATATAATGCGGAATAATATTATTTATTACTTTCATTATTCATGTGGTAGGTTGTGTCCGAAGGTATCGGAAATTTAGTTCAAACCGCCGTGCGAAATTACCGTTGGTATTTGAAAATATTGAGTAAATGTCGCCTGCGTCTCGACACGATAGTGAGTCTATGGTGAAAGATAGCAAAACAGCTGGACGGGTTCCTAGGCCATGCTTTCTCTCTCACTCCTCTCTCTCACACTCTCTTTCTCTCTCACTCACTCTCTCTCTCTCACCCATTTTTTCTCTCTATGTTTGTTCGTTTTTTGTGACTCTGGTTTGTGTTTCGTTTAGTCAGAAGAGTCTTCGGTACCCTCCCGTTCGTTGTATCTATTGACTCTTTTCCAAGCTCGCTTCAGTTTTCCACTATTTATCAACACTATCTTGTAATCTTGGTGATTCATAGATCAGGTGATTTGTGATAATGATAACAATGCTCTCAGGTTTTCAAGTTTTAATGCTTTAGAACTTAACGTGAATTCTGTAATATAAACAA
>CAWZYM010000405.1:0-115000 GCA_963966185.1 Rhabditoides inermis
ACACACTCACCTGTGTGGAGCGCCCGTGAGTCGGCTCCGTTTCGGCCACCGAAGCCGCTTCCGTCGACTGGAAAAAAAGCTCTAGTAAAGGTCGCCGAAAGGGCTGTTACATCATCAATTAAAACGCGTTCAAATGGCAAAAGGTCGTGCGGACGTCAGCGCATTTTGAGAGCGTGAAGCGAGGACATACCGGCGTTTGTGTCGCCGAATCCTTGAGGAGACTGCTCGTCGAGACGGATTCGCGCATCGGCGGCGGCTCCAACGCCGCTGCGCTCACGTCCTGCGCCGACCTCGAGCGAGTCGGAGGCAGGATCACCTGGAAGGAAAACATAGTAGTGTCGTACGTTTCCCACAACGTAGTGTTATCATTTGTTATCATTTGTTAAATCTCGAGAATTGCATCAACTTTTTGGTTTTCAAACGGTTTTCACCAAGAGTGAGCACTTGACAAAATAGCCCACGCACTAGACTGTTCTTCTTCTCGGCTCGGTTGATGAGCGCGCCGTGTTGTTGCGATCCCAGTGTGCCGAAGGTTCGGCGTCCTGAAATGGCCTCGGCTACACTCGTCACCACCTTGTGACGCCCTGGATATAGCCCCGAATAAACTATTCATGCTCGTCCCGATATAGCGAGTGTGTGACGCATGAAGCGCATTTCGCAATCACTTTCTCTCCACATTACTTTTGACGTTTTTTTTCGCCCGCGGCACCGCTTAAAGCTCCTCTCTCTTTCACTGCTCTGGCTAATGACATGGCGAGCCAAGTGCGCTTGCAAAAAAGTAGCGAGAGCCGTGATAATCCTCTAATTTAGGAGAGAGCTAGAGCGAGCGAGACTCTAGAGAGAGTGGCGACGCGGGAAAGCGTGAAATGACTTGCTGACGTGGGCGGAAGCGGGTCGCGGCGAGTCGAGGGGATACTGTAGCTCGCGCTCTCTTTCTCTCGCGTGGCATACCTGAGTGGATCTTGACTGGTGTGACGAGCGGGTCGACGACACGAACCCGCTGCGACTTGGAAGACGATTCAGACGACGTCGAGTTGGACAGCGTACAGTCTGCAACGCTCTCTTGTCTTGCCATGATGGCTTTTGAGAGGATGAGTTGGATGTCGGTGTTTGTGCGGTTGTTTGTATGACGCTAGAATGATGAATTCGCTGTGGGGGTGGATTGGGGGTTGTGGTGGAAGAAAACTGACAGACTGATAACCTAGACCGCAACCAGTAATTATGCGAGTTCTCAGAGATGAGAGTAAGAGGAAGAGAGAGAGACACAGAGAGAGAGCGAGAGATAGAGATGGAGAAACAGAGAGGTGGAGAGGAGATAGGGAGAGTAGCATAATCCATGCAGGTGTGGCATGATGATCGCGTGTCAAAGAGCGGTTGGCGCGCGGCCAGGAGGATGAAAGTCGAGAGAGAGAGAGGGAGAGAGAGGGGGGGGGGGAGACGGACTCACCGGAATCCTTGCCACGCTGCAGCTGGCTCAGCTGCGGCAGGCTCTCCTTCTGCCGCTTCGACCGCCGCTTCCGCGCTGCAAAAATGGTTCCATTGCAAATCAGACGCAAAAGAGGAAGGTAACCATGTAGTACACTGATTTTCCAACGACACAGGGATGGAGGGGATAAAGTGAGCGCTAAAGAGATGGGGCACATGGGGAAAGGTAAAGACATAGGAGACAACCAATAATAGAGAAAGTGGTGCACCTAGCTGTCCGGCCGTTTTCGGCTCGTCGTCGCTCCACAGCTGGAACTGCCTGGCGGGTTGGATGAGACAAGGCAGCTCGGCCTTGATCACCCGCTTGTCGATGTTGCCCATCAGCGGCCGCTCCAACTCCACGCCCAGACTGCAACCGACTCGCATTGAACCTCTCGTATGACGAGTGAAAAGGTGCGGTCAGTCTCTTCGAAACCCATTCCGAAGGCAAATTCGGAGTGTGAGGGCGAAATCGAAAGACAAAGTGTTTCGAATGCGATTCGAAGAGATTGACCGCAACTCGAGCAGCCACGGATTTAGCCCGCTGCACATATATATGGACCAACACTGGTATAGTGACACTGTAATCGAGAGTTGTGGAGGAGAGTAGAGAGAGATGGGGGGGGAGATTAGCCCCCCGCTTTTCAGCATACATACACATACACACATAGAGCAAGCCAATCCATATCCGCAGGCAGAAGAGCCTCCCCTCTCCCTCCCTCCCGCTCGCTACTCCATTCAATCCGTACAATACTGCAGAACACTCGGCGATCAATAAGTGGGGAAAGAGCGAGAGAGAGGGGGGGGGGGAACCGTGCAATGTTCCGGGGGAGTAGAGGTGTGGTCAGACGCTCTTCAAAACAGCCCCTTTACCATCGCAACACTCGGTTTTTGGTCGGGTTTCGAAGTATGGAGTTTCGAAGAGAGCGATCTCAATTGCCGTACCTTCTGAAGTGCTGGAACTTGTCGGCGCCCTTGACGTCGGGCACGTAGCGCGTGCGGATCGACGACTCGCAGCCGCGAATCGTGACGACGTGCGGTCGCAGCGGTGTGCGCGCCGACGGCGCCATACACCAAACGAGGCCTCCTGAAACAAGTGGATCGCCGGAATACTCCATGGCGAATGCGCGAGCAGCGGTGGTCCCGGAAGTGGCGAGACATGTGTCATTGTGTGTCGTGTTGGAGATAGAGATCAGAAGTGACATAGAGATCAGGTGTATATAGTTCTGTGCTCTCAATAAGTTGCGCGGTGGGCTAGTTCAGAGGAAGCTCTCGGCAATAGCGCGCAAACCAAGAGAAGCCGGCGGTTATGGCACCGTATTTCGAACTAGCGAGGTAGAGCGAAAACTATCGCTCTGGCGCATGCTATACTGGTGCTCGATGTACGCGCACGAAATTCATAGGACACGACTGAATGGCGCGCAAATAACAGGGACATGAACGAGTGACAGTATGTAATGATTGTGCTACCGGAAAGTGACCGGTGAAAAAGGGGGGGGGTGAAGCTCTTCGGTGCGATGTCTCAGGGGAGACTGCCTTGGGGGGCGGGCGGAAGGATGCAGCGCTCAGGGAGGGGGGGGGGACTTGAGCCCCACTCATACCACACACACACACATACACATATACATACATACACGCACCTCTCTCTCTCTCTCTTAATCCGCGGCCGAGTGATGACGAGAGAATGCGAAATTGTGTGATGTCATCATTCGCATCACTAGTTTACTTGGCGTTCACTTTCGAGTCACACTTGCGTCTTTCGACCACGATGCGTGTGTGCAAAAGTTTTCGTTTATCATCGAACTGAAAGAGAGATCGTTGCCACACAGACATGTACACATAGCTATACACTAGGAGTCATCACATTTAGGGAAATCAAAGAGAAGTCACTAGAAGCGTGGGAGGAATAAAGCTGGAAGAGTGGTGGGAAGGGGGGTGATATGAACAAGCAGTGGAGAGAGGGAAGTGAACGGCGGCGAATGTAGCGGCGGGCCAGGGGGTCCGAAGGGTCCCTGGGGGGCATGCACCCTCTAGGGATTGAGGGTCGATTGAATGCTGATCTGCACCGACTCGAACATCTTTGCGTAGCCTGAAAATCACGGGTCAGTATGAATCAGAATGTCTAAAGTTGTCGCACCTGCTTGCGTGAGGTGAACAAAGTCGAATAGCAAGTGCGGGTCGATCAGGCCTTCGGCGGCTGAAATGTATTATGCAAATTTGACAGGTGTAAATGCAAATTAGCTTATGCAAATTAGCCCCATGACTCACTAATGAGCGTGGGGTCAATGTCGATTATCTTTGCGAAGGAGGATAGGGCGGACTCCAATCCCGAGTTGACAGCGGACACCCATTCTCTCCGAGGATTCGCCGTCTTTCCCGTAGGCAGCAGCTTCTAAACGTATTTATAACAAACATCGAAACCATCTGCACAAAAACCTTAAAATAGTTTGTGAACAGGTAAACAAGCTTTTTGCACACGTCGGGCGAAGCACTTGAAATCAGCTTACAACTGCGTTGTTCAACTTTCTACATCTTCTTTCCGGTTCTTTAGTTTTCGTCGAATCTTTGTGAGTTCGTATCGTAGTTTGTCGAAGGAGTGTGATGAGAATATAGCGCTTATGATGAGCGGTTTTCGAATAAGCCATCTTCAATTTGCGAGAATGGGCCGCTACGTTTAGGCGGTTTACCGTATCGCCGCGGATTTCGGGCCGATTTCGCGCCGGCGCTATAGCGGCGGTCCGTCATCATACGATTAGGAAATTGATGTGCGATTTCCGCGAAAAGCAAGACACATGAAAAATACTCGCCATGAAGAAAACGGTGGCGGCGGGCTGGAGAGATTTGATCCGGTCCGCGAGATCCGTGCACTTCTTGAGAAACGCGTCCGGCGAGACGCTCTCGTTGCATCCAATCGACACCACGATCACCTTAAATCAAATTGTAGAATTTCATAAGCTTCAATCAGAAATGACTATGACAAGAACACAGTGTGACTTTCATATTCGAAATGTGTCATGTGCATTTGCTGATCGCGCTAGGTGGGCTGGAAATGATTAGAAGGTAGTTGATTAGAAGGTGAGTGGGTAGGCGCAAGCGAGCGACGATCGCAATTTGCGTAGGTCTAATGACAGAGTATGGTGCACAGGGATATTGCGGGGTCCACTTTTCCATGAGTTGTCGAGGTGGTTTGTAGCTATGTAGTTGGTTACAATAGTGTCTGCAGCACCTTATACTCTATATGAAGTGCATATTTCTTGAAAAGGATGAGAAACTATACCTTAGGCGTTATGTTCTCGAGTTCCCCGTTCTCCACCCTCCAAGTCAGCTGATCGATCGAATCTCCGAGCGCTCCAAACACGAGACAGTGAAATGGGGCGAGCTGCTCCCGGTAGAACTAAAAAAGGTTTCCATTTGCTATTATTATTATTATTACATTTTGTCATATTCATGTAGCTTCGCATAATTACTATCTAAAATGAATTGTTGCGGGTGAAAGTTGTGTGAATAATTCGGATTGGATATGATTACATGATGCACTCGTTTCGATCTATTTCTATTCGCGGCTCTTATTAGTGATTAGTCATGACGCGTTTTATATTATGGATATTATGTGCGTGAGATTATCTCTCTTTCTCCTAATTCGCGAGTGCATATTAGCTAGCTCGCGGATGTAGGCATGTAGGCCGATTTAAACGTGGTTTGACGCTTACGTGGTTTGACGCAATTCGCAGACTTGTTATGTTTTTCAATCTCATCCCCGCCGAGATGGGTTAGCGACAACATTTGGTGACTGTGAAAATGGCAAGGATACAAAACGTCGTAGCAAAGAATTATCTGACCAGCAGACACAAGACATAAAGCGTCACGACTCTTTGTTTAACAAAAGGATACTAGTATAAATGTGGATCTGTGAAAATAGCCAAGTACCAACTACAACTAATCCAAGGGTAAATGTTATAGGAAAGTTCAGCAGAATTATAAGAAAAATACTATGTGATAAACGGAAAGTCAAACAGCAGTATAAATATTAGACTAACTAATATAATAACTAGCAACTAGCAACTAGTAACTAACTAGTAACTTTCTAGTCAAGACCACCTACGTTGCTCTGCTCCAGCAGTGCGATGTGGTCGTCTCCGAGAAAGAGCACCTCCGCCTCGCCGGCGCGCGCCTCCGACACAAAATAGTCGTGCTGGAATTAGGAATTATTGGATTATCGGACTCAAAAAAAGGTTTCAACGGTATCTGATTCGTAGGCAACCACCAAATATCCAAAATGTAAAGGACGACTTGTGATTTGTGAGGATACAGACTCTATGGATATGGTATGAATTAGCGATGAATATTCGAGGATATTGGAGATGAGAATATGCTATCAACGTTATCCGAACCAATAGACAAATAGACACGATGTTTCAGAGTGTACTTTTGATGATCCAGGCTAACAGGCTCGTTTAAGGATTCAATCAATAAAAAAAAACTGGACTCACCAAATCACGCCATCGATTGTCGTCAAACTCGCGAACGGCCATCTAAAAACGATAATTTATATAAAATACATTTTTGCAAAGCAAACATATGTGGTCACAAGGGTGAGAGAGTATATGAAGTATGAATGTGCAAATGTGGAGAGTGAGTGAGTGCGCGAAATTCGAGGTCACACCCTCTCCCCGTAATTGTATGCAAATTTCGGGGGCGCGCACATCAACGTATAATGACAGACAGCCGAAACCCGAAACGGGGACAGGAGAGAATGAGGAGGTATCTAAGAAGTAGTGAATGGCTATGTCCGCAGCACTACATGCAAGATTTACAACGCTGTTTGGTAACTTGATGATAACTCAATTACATAATTTGCGTGAAACATGCAGTTCTGCTTTTGAAAAAAATGCAATACATATGAAAGAGTGAAGGAACGCATGTGTGACAAAGTAATCTGATCGCTTCATACAACTCCAATGTCAACCTCTCACTCTACTCTCACTCTACTCTCACTCTACTCTCACTCACACTGCGGTCAATCAATAGTGAACACACACGCTTCGCAAATAGACATCCACCCCAAACAGGCGAATAAATGAGGGAATCTCTCGCATTTGCATAGGTGCGACCGCTGCACAACACCGGTAAACACGCAATTGACAGCCGGCATGGGACATCGCATTTGCATATTCGCCAATCGATAGGTCCAGGTGCAGTCATTAACACCAGGTAATGCGCGCGCTCTCTCTCTCTCACACAACACCCCGCAAACAATGTAATTAGAGGAGGTCCATTATATATTTCACGGACTATGTAGAAATTCGACACCAAGTGAGGAAGTGGGAAATAAATAAACGAAAGAAAAACAAGTGAGGAATGGGAATGCGGGAATGTGCAGCACTGTGGGGGTGAGGTCTCTCTTTCTCTCTCTTCTCGAAAAATGGCCTGCCCGCGGGGTGAAGGGAGAGAGAGAGAGAGAGAGAGAGAGAGAGAGAGAGGAGCCGATATTTCGATTCCGGCAGCCTTGCCTGCAAACGGCCAGACGACCAAAGACAATGCCGACTTTTATTGGAGCAACTCTGTGCAATGATGGCGTTTAATCAATCGAGAGTTGAGAGAGAGAGAGAGAGAGAGAGAGAGAGAGAGAATCAACATTTGCGAGAAAACTGGTAGCGCTTGTTTGTGTTGTGCGGCCGTATGTGGGCGGCGAGAGAGCGAGAGAACAACGCTCTCGAAAAAAAATAGGCAATCTATCGGTTGGCGGTGTGATAATCAATATAGAAACAACGCGTTTAGTGTTTCGAATAAGGAATATTAAAGATAGAGGGGGATGGAAACAGATAATTGAATGCTCAAGGGACAGCCTATTTATGAAATCAGGAGTTGCTATAGCTACATATAATGCGGAATAATATTATTTATTACTTTCATTATTCATGTGGTAGGTTGTGTCCGAAGGTATCGGAAATTTAGTTCAAACCGCCGTGCGAAATTACCGTTGGTATTTGAAAATATTGAGTAAATGTCGCCTGCGTCTCGACACGATAGTGAGTCTATGGTGAAAGATAGCAAAACAGCTGGACGGGTTCCTAGGCCATGCTTTCTCTCTCACTCCTCTCTCTCACACTCTCTTTCTCTCTCACTCACTCTCTCTCTCTCACCCATTTTTTCTCTCTATGTTTGTTCGTTTTTTGTGACTCTGGTTTGTGTTTCGTTTAGTCAGAAGAGTCTTCGGTACCCTCCCGTTCGTTGTATCTATTGACTCTTTTCCAAGCTCGCTTCAGTTTTCCACTATTTATCAACACTATCTTGTAATCTTGGTGATTCATAGATCAGGTGATTTGTGATAATGATAACAATGCTCTCAGGTTTTCAAGTTTTAATGCTTTAGAACTTAACGTGAATTCTGTAATATAAACAAGTAGATGCTACAACTGATATTTCAATAAGTTCAAAAATTGAATACGCTAAAAAAATCGTAGTGTTAGTGTTTGCTTGTGGCGCGCGTGTTTCACCATATACCATCTGAACAGTGAGTGATTTGACCAATCCGCCGTCGCCGCTACGCTCTCACTGTTTTCTTGTTTTTTTGTTGCTGTCTATCGATTTCTGATAGCTTATGGTTTCTATTGTATAATGGATGTTGACATTTGACGTTTTACTGCGCGTGCTCGATATCACGTTGGTATTTGATGCAGCAGCGTTTTATTGTGTGTATGGCATGCAGTTCGCACTGTTGCCGATCGATCGATGATGATGATGCGCACTCACTGTCATTCAAGTCACCGTTCTTACCGTATACCTAATTACCGTATACCTAATTGCCGTATGCCTAATTACCGTATTGCAGGCGGCGTGGATGTGTGCATGGCGGAGTGGAGCGAAGACCCCGAAATTGCGCTCGCACTAGAGCTCAGCAAGTGAGTGACTCACCTGTATTATGTCTATGTTCATTCGGAATCGCAAACATGATTATGATACGTGTACGAAACGAAATCACTCATGCCGAATGAAATATTCATTACGGTGGTTTATTCCACCGTAATTCACGTAATCGATATTGTGTGCTACTCGATTCTAATGTGCAAGGTTTATTCTAATCGGCAAGGATAGGCATAACAATAAATAATGCTAATACGAGAGATAATTATTCTGAATTCCGATTTACAGGAGGACGTTTGAGGATGAGGAGCGGGCGCGCGCGCATCCCCCACAGGAGCAGCAACCCAACGACCTGATCAGCTGGGACCATCCCGAGGAGCGAGAGAGGCAGCAGGTACAGTTTTGTTTACTTGTTTACTTGTTGTCGGTGTTGTTGTTGTTGTTGTTGCTTACGAAAGTCGTTTCAGCGTTCGGAGGAGAACCGCAGGAAGATCGCCGATATCACCAAGCTCTACCACGCACCGCAACAACAGAGGCAAGCTGTATGCGTGTATTGTTCTCTGTTATTCTGAAAAGTAATTTCACACATGTGTGTCGAAGTGTTGTGCATCGATAATTGGCACGCTAGGCAACCACGTATAAAACTATTCATTTGCGCGTACCATATCGCATATTCGCCAATACCGTACTCCTTCCCATTTACCGTACCCCTGTTACAGTACCCGTCCGTATGGCTGGTCAGTGCCGGCGTCGAACTCGACGCACACCATCTCCCCTTCCGGATTTCATGGCGGATTCCCCATGATGCAGGTGCTTTATTGATTACTTCGATTCCAAGTTTCACGTGTCTGATGGGGGATGACGTTAACGTTGTGTTCATTTGACATAACCACATAACATTATCTTCATTTCAATCGTGTTTGATTTAGCAAACTATTCACGGGAGTTATTACATCGAGGGACGCCGACCCATCAGTGGGGCACAGTAGTAGCAAAGTAACAGTAGCAGCTTGATATTGACGATGTGTGTGTGTTTGAGATGGGCCGGCCGTCGCACATCCCGCTGTCGAGCACGATGCCCGGCGGATTCTCGCCCTTCCCCCGAACAGCCAGGGATGTGAGTATGCCTTCATTCAATACCACGCAATTGAGTGTTTGAATTAGCAAACTCCACAAAGAAAACGCGAATTTGGATCAAGTGGTTTCGACTCCTAGCATCTTACCACTTGAGCCTTCCATCATGTCTGTTTTCATTTCCTACGAACCACGTTTCATGGTGTTCCACACTTACCTTATACCGTAACCCAGCGTTTTGTAGACCGCTCGTCCGCCCCGTCGGTGGCGCACAGTAGTGTCAGCAGCAGCAGCAGCGTTGCCCTGTCCGGATCCGCCCCTCCTCTCCATCCGCGGAGACGGCAGACGAGCGAGTGCGCGCCCGCCCTTCCCCCGAAGAGTGAGTGCCACAGATACTCTCACACCCCACGCAACTTCGCTTTTCGATGTACTTCGTTATCACATATTTTGTTGATCAAGTTGCGTCGGAGGAATCCCTAACACCCCCGCTTTTCCCTGAGTTGCTTGTGCTGCAGCGCACCGCTACTCGACGTCGTCGCTGCTGGGTCCATTTGCCTGCCCTCCCTCCTCCTCCTCCTCCTCCTCCTTCTCCACCACCCCCACCACCGCCGGCATTGTCGCTCGTCCGACTCCGAGGAGCACGTTTGGTGGGGGGTCGCTAATATGCCAATCCTAACCCCATAGAGAATCGCGAGGTCGTGATTCTATAGGTGTGGTCAGTCTCTTCGAAATCGGTATCAGTTTCGAAGACGTTGTGTTGCCGTGACGCTTGGGAATGTGTGTGTTGTAGGTGCGGAGGTGGCGCTGCCGCCGCCGCCGCCGCGACTTGCCAAGTCGACTATTTCTACGACGGGGACGGGTCAGCAGCCACCGGCCGCGCTGCTCTCTCACCACATCCCACCCCGACCGCCCGCCCACCGAGTACGCAGCCAGCCAGATGTGAGTCGTTCCGCGCCAGAAGACAAAGGCAACACCTGAACATAGAGCTACTGTGCGGTTTCCTATTAGAGAGGGCGCGCAGCGCCCTCTCTTTTGGTTTAAGATAGGGCTCGCGACAGAAATTTCAAGAAGCGAGGTTTGTGTTGGTATTTGTAAACGTTTTATGCATGCGCTTTTGTTGAATTGGGTCAAGACAAACCTAATATCTTTACGCAAGTACTTTTTAACAGATAATTCAATGTATTGATGGGAACTTCATATCAGGTGTTTCGCCAGAACGATTATGTAATGACATAGGTACTGTGCAGTTACCGCTGCCATTCTTTTTCCATTCTCCACTCGTAGTACAATTGGTGAGATAACACACAGAGGTTTGAAAAGGTCATGCAACATTCTTGACTCGTCTGCATGATAAAATAAGCATATTGAACACGACATGTGTGTTTTGATAGCGCTGCGTCACGTATTTCTTCATTGATTGTTGTGTCTGTGTGTGTGCGGATCTTTCCATGTCTGTACATTGTTTCTATCTTTTGAACGTGTTCTATTTTTTTCTAATAAAACCCTAAAGTTAAAGTGAAGTCAAATAAAGTGAATAAAGTATTGTCTTTTTAATAAAATAAAACTAAATTCATAGATCCGTCTCTCTACGACGGTGTCGCCTTCGGATTCGCTGTCCTCGGGTGTCAACCCCGCCTTTGTCACTCACGTCGAAAAGTGAGTGATGAGTGTTCTGACTTCAAAAAGTTCCGCGTTCTTTGTTCCTTGACCGTCAAGCTTTTTTGAATATGTTTTCTTCTCGATTTGTGGTTGTGCTGTTGCTGGTTGAAGAGTTGAAGTTATTAGCAAGATGTCTTGGTATATTAGAATCACTCAAAAGTTTTATACAGGATCAGTACACAATTCACTAGACCCGATGTAATTTCTTTACAATGTTCTTGTATTTTTAGATTGTTCATGCTTACGATTTGGTTCTATTACGTTTAGGATTGTTCCACCTTTTTTTGGATCATCTTGACTCTCCAAGTCTATCACTCGTTGTTGTCTATGTCTCACTCGCACTTCGCAACTGAGTGATTGCCTCACTTGCTCTCTCAGTCTCATTGTCATTGACCGTTCGGGAAGTCACTTGTCACTCCCACTTTCTTGACCTTTTCTTCCTGAGTATTTCTATTTCCGTTCCATGTTTAGTGTCTATCTAGTGATTGGTATAGAGTACCGTGTACAGTAATATTTTTTTCGATTTTGTAATCTTACCGTACCCTCTTTTTCTTCGCAGTGATCTGCCGTGGCTGCCGCCGATAGTCGAAGCTGAACAGCTCAATCAACCCATCGTTCCCTATGTCACTCTACCCGTCACGGGACTCCAACAAGGTATACTGTCAAATTATCGATTATCGATATGTGTTCTATATTTCACATCATTTTTTTCGGCGGCTTCTTTTGTCATTATTGCATTTTTTTGGTATTAGACCTTCGAAAGGGTAACACTATTAATGATAAATGCGGTGCATATATGTTAGCCGTTTGTGAGACTTATTATTTCGAACATTGTTCAGCTGCAGTTCAACCATTTTGTGTATGATTGGAGGGGGAATTGAAGCGGTTAATGTTGTATGCAGACGCAGTATGCGGATGCTAATTATGGTCGTAGCCTATCCGTCAGTTTCAGTTTTGACATCTTTCTTTTTTCCGGTGGCTTCTAAAAAAAGTGTTTGAACGCGCGTTGGAATCTCTCAACGGCGAGTGCACTTGGGAGTCTCGTTTTCCTACAGTAATCCGCAAAATGTCTTTTTGGGATAAATGCCATTTGTAATAATTTTAGGCGATCTGATAGAATTCAACGACGACGCTGGTGGCGACACCCTCGAGCAGGTGGGTGTTTGTAAATTGTAAGATTTAAAACATTCCTATTTTACATTTTGCTACTTCTCGCGTTCCTTGATGCATCCATCCCTTCTTTTTCGTGATTTGCCTCATTCGTTTCGATGATCGCAGGTGTTCAAATCAATTCATGTGACTACTGGAATTTCTATTTCTCTCTATTCGCTGGCCAGCTTTTTTTTTCGAGGCAAGGAAATCAAAATTGGAAATGTGCACACACATAGTGTGTGTGGAGACAAACCGGCTAATTCGGAGAGATTTGCTCGGGGTGACGGTAGTATCTCTCTCTCTCTCTCTCTCTCTCTCTCTCTCTCTCTCCTTGTCAATTTCGACCGCGCAAAAGAAACGACATGCATTGATTTGTTGGTTGGGGTCAAGCGAGAAGGAAATGTGTGTGTGTGTGTGTGTGTATGTATCACAGAGTCAGTGCAGTCAGCTGTTGTTGAAAAATTGCGTGTGGCGCGCGTTGCTCCTCTCTTCTTTCTTAGCTCCTGTCTCACTCTCTCACTGTTTCATACAACGTTCTCGGTTACTGCTTATCGCCTGCTAGGTCTTATCATTACGGAGAGGTTGTTCGGTTTTAGGCAAAGTGCGTTGCAATTGGAGCAGCGTGAGTGCGAGTCGAGGTTTTCCGCTGTCGTATTGTATGGTGTGGTGATGGGTCGCCCTTCCTCTCCCACTCACCGGGTGGTATTCCACTCGTATAGAGGTTGTGTGTGTGTGTCTGTCTACGTGCTACATGTGATCGGTATTGTACTGGTATTACCTGTAGTGAATGGCGAATGTGGGGTATATCGTCTCTCTCTCTTTCTTTCTCCCCCCCCCCCTCTCTCTCTCTCTCTCCCAAAGTGTACCCACCGCTTCTTCCACCCTGACCCTTCAGCTATATTTGCTGAGAGTGTAGGTGTTTGATGAACGCCTAGTTGTGTCAGTTGTGTGTTACGGCTGTTGCCGCATCTCTCTTCCTCCCTCCCCCCTCTCTCTCTCTCTCTCTCTCTCTCTCGTGCACTGTGAAGAACGGCTGTTTTGTGGACGTGTTTGTGTCAGCGCGGCTTCAATGTCGGTGTTTGCAGCTTTGAAAACGTTGAAAGTTGATTTGTGATTTTGCAACAGAAAAACTGCACATTCGAGTTCATGAAAAGTAGCTGTAGCTGTGCTGTGACTGTGTAGAGTTCGGATGTTGAATTGGATTTCAATATCGCCGTATTTTTAATGATGACCTTTGACTTTGACCTTGTTTTGCAGCTGCGCCGCGACTTTGATCCGCTGTACCGCGCGCCGCCGCCGAGTAGACGAAGGAGTGTGACGGAGGTGGAGGAGGGAGAGGGTATGCCGCCCGTCGCCGTCCACCCCCTCGACAGAAATCACCGCGCCAGCCTGCCCCACCATCACCACACCACTCAAGGTACGCCCTCTACCTTTGGTCCTTTACCTTTTACCACTCATGGCGTTGGTACCATTCAAGGTGTGGTCAGTCTCTTCGAAACAGCACCTTCAAAACGCCTTCGAAACACGCTCTTTGGTCGTGCTTCGAAGGCGTTTCGAAGAGACTGACCGCTACTTCAAGCTCTGGTACCACTCAAGCCTTTCCTAAAACTGTATCGGGTTTTCACTGACTAGCGGCGAGTAGTTTGTTAAAAAGGAATTGAATTGTATGTGTTTTGTGTCATGTACGTTTCACGTGTCCTTCTTATAAAGAAGCGGCTTTGTATTTCTAATCAAATACGATTTGCCCATCAAATCCTCATCTAAATCCTATGTAGAAAATGCAATGCATTATTTGTAGTTTAAAATTGTTGTGTGTGTTTTTTTTAATTGTTGCGCTCACAAAAATCTACTTGCACTTGTCAGTATGTCATGTAAGGGTAGGTATAATGGGAACTCGCGATCATCTCTCTCTCTATCTACCTCTCTCTATCTATCTCTCTCTCTCTCTCTCTCTATCTACCTCTCTCTTTCTCTCTCGATGTTGTCTCTTACTGGTATTCCATCTACCGCTATTATGATTTTATGGCTGGAAGTAGTGCTAAGAGTAGATTTAGAGATCTCTGCGCCGTCCTCACTGACTCGTTCCTTTTTATACCCATGTATTTTCGACTTTAATGAAATCTGTACTCTGTGCAGCAGGGATTGTCGTTGTCGGGGATATAGTTAGGTGCATTGTTCTATTCGTTTCGTTAGCTGAGTTAGAGAGATGTTGTGGGTTTCGACGGTATCAGTAAATCAATCGTTTATCGTTTATCCGGAATCGTTATATCTGAATATGACAACACATTCATAATGATATGAAGCATACATTAGTGCCTAAGATGCTGGATACATAATAGGCTAACGCCGGAGAAAGACAGGTAGGCTGACGAGGTTAGTGGTGGGAAGACGATACTTGATCGATAGTCGTTCGTGGACCATTAGAGTACCATTCTTGACGTGAAGAGCTCCGGGGTTTCCTTTGCTTCCGTGCCAATCAGTATCTCCTCGCGCCGTAGCTGCTTCCACATGAGGGTACTTCCCGCCGCCTCACTGGTTACTCGGGAAGGATTCTTGTCGATGACCGAACATTCGGCGGCGGCGGGGCAAAATGAGTACCCGACCGCACGCCGCGGGGAAAAGAAGAAGGTATTTTGACGGTATTACCTAGGAAAAAAAGAAGTGATTGAATAGTGATACGTCAAGCAGGTCCCCCGCATATAACTCAAGTTTCTTGAATTGGGTTAAAAAAACGTTTACCTTATGTTCTCTCACAATTGTGACAGCATTGTTCGGGGGTCGGACGAATAACGGGGGAAGGCACGCGAGAAATGATTGTGCCGTCAGCGGACCGAAAAAAAGTTCCGCTACCGCGGTGGGTTGGCGACCACCCTGACACGTTGTCAGCCGCTAGCCAAAAGACACATCGTCATAGTGGATTCTCATTACTAGTTTTCTAGTACCATAACATCTAGTATCCTACTGCAGCCCCTCCATTGTCATTGTTCACGTGTGTGAAGCATCCTCGTGGTGTAATAAGTTTAATTTAATTTAATTTTAATTGTGATTTGAGGCGGCGGTGATGGCGGCAAGTGGTCGGCGGCAGCGCCGCCGCTGCGACGCGCCGAGTCGGCCGACGTGGATGTGCCGAGCAAGAAGCACAAGTGGCTCGCACTCGACTGCATCCAACTACTCCCACACACACCCGACACGGCAAAGCAGGTGCGAATCATTGGTTGGAATGTTGTCGAGATCATGTAGCTCACCGCCTCATTCTCACCCTCATGAACAATTGTCGGATCATGTGGCTGTACTGATGATCGTTCTGCGTAGTTGGTAGAAAGTCTGCCTAGTTTTGCTTGGAATCGTACACGCTCGCACTTACTGTTTGCCTACTGACCGTGTTGTCAGATCGTGTAGCTGTACTCTCACTCAAAGTGTTAGTATGAAAGTTTGCCTAGTGTTGCTTGGAATTTGGAATTGTCTCGTTTCGAGGGCGGCTGCACTGTCGTTTCCTGTTTGCCTCTCACTGTCCACCCCACTAGAAACGTTTCATGCGCTCCATTCAAGCGAGTGAGGAAGAAGGCAAAGGTAAATAAGGACCTGCGAGAGGATGTCGAATGCTAGTATTTTTAGACGGTTCGGAAAAATCACTCGTTGGTCATTTCCTCATTTTCAATGTACGTTAGTGGTCCCGTAAAGATTGTCCGGCTTATTTTCATTATTGTTTGTTCAGATTGCGATCGTGAAGGAGAAGGGACAGCACGCCATCACTGACACGTCACTCTACTTCAAAGTACAATTTGAGATTTATGTAAATGGTTTATACAAATCATTTGTGGTAAGCAAGAGATGCAAGTTGTGGTAAGCAAGAGATGCACAATAACAACCCAGTGTCGGCTCATTTTCGCTGAATTGTTGGTACAGTCTGGGTCATCATGTGTATGCCGTAGTACTGCCGGTGCAGCATTTATGTCGTGGGCACTGGAAAAGGGTGGATACGAAAGCCGTCTATCCGGAAAGTCTGGTTCGAGAGTATGTGGATGGTTGCACTATTGTATTTTGCTATTCCAGGCGCCAGTCGCCGACTATCCGGCGACTCGCGTGCACTCTGTCAAGCTCCTCATCTACAAGGACTACTCGTGAGTCGCGCGGGCTATTCTTGGAAGATGCTATGTTACTTGTTAGTTGGCTACTTGTTAGGGTTAGCTGATCTTCTTCGTTTTTTGTGTGTGTGTGTGTGGCTGTGGTAATCGTCAAAAACGGAGTTCTGTGATTCATGTAGTTTTGTATGTTACATGGTTCAGTTGTCTACATGTAGAGTTGATGAAATCCACATCAATGTTTTGACGACAGTAATCTTTTACGTTTCTATTTGCCTGTTTTTTTGTGGTTTGAACCCGTCGTTGCAGATGGCGCGATTCGGACCGCACCCCTATCCACCTCACCTGCGACACACAATCGAGCATCGAGATGGTTTGTTTACTTGTTTACCCTGTTTGTATGTTTACCTCGTAGGTATGGTTCACTTTCGGTTTGTCTCTTTTTGCTGCCACTTGAGTCGAGAGGATTTGCGAGCTCGAACTCTGCTGATTGATGCGTTTAGGTGCTGACTGAGGTTCTCACACTGCTACTCTCCGACTCAGACATGCAGGACGGGGTGCCTGTGGGACAATACGGTTTGAAGGTGTGTTGTTGATTTGTTTGCCTCTTTGTTTACCCCCTCCCCCCGCCCCCATCTCTATTGCGTGATTGTCCTCAAGTTTCTCCCTTTCGTCGACCCCTCTAATCCGCTGCGAGTGAGAGTTGGTATTGTGTGTGTGTGGTGTAATTATGTGTGCCTCCACTGTCGTCTGTGTCTTTCCTCTTCCTCCTTTCCCTCTTCCCTCCACCCCTCCCGAATGTGCAACTGTCTGCGGCGACTGTTGTGTGGCGCGCGACGCCGTGGCGACGACAGGGTCTGCCTAATTTGCATATTCATATGTGTATTGATTATAGGACTTGTAGTAATGATAACATCTTTATCCGACTTACACGATGCTGTATTGATTAATTGCAGGACCATTTGCTTTTTGATTTCTAATGTATTGGCATATTCAGAAGTAACGCGGATAAACGATTGATTGATTGATTGATTCCACGATGTTGCAGATCTTTGGACTGGACGAATTTCTGCCCAAGCACTCGGCGCTCGGCCAGAACCTCTACGTGGGCAAGAGTCTGCTGCACGGAAAAGACATCAAACTGGAAGTGAGTGTTCATTTGAAGTGAGATACCCCCTTTTTTCTTGTAATACTATTTTGTACACTTGCCTACCGGTTCATCACTGATGATGGTCCCGGCTGGTAGGTTTACACACATTCGGTTTGGTGGAAGGGACCGAAACCGAATGTGTACTATGATTTTTCAATTCATTACTTCCTTGAATTCCCTTGAAAAAAATTATCTAACGTTTAACGCGGATAATGTGGATTTGTGTGGATTTGTTGCTTTGTTCATTTTGATTGACACAGTTTCGATGTGTAGTTGTGCTATACACTTTATTTTTCGTTTTAGGTTGGCGCGAATCGTCCGATCGACTGCATTCCCTCCACCTCGCACGAACAGCACAGGGGTCTGGATCTCATACGGTGATTATTGATTACTTATTGATTTGATTAATTTATCCATTCATACACATAGATCTACATTGATTGATCAATCGATTGATATTGATTGAATAGGTCGCACATTGCGTACTCGTCGGTGCTGGACCGGGAAGACGTGGAGAATGTGCTGTCGCATCTGAAGACGGAGATGGACGCGTTCGAGGCACACTACAAGGACGATAAGGAGGGAGGGCAGGGTGGGTGGAGGGAAAAGAGGGAGGAGAGGGAAGGGGAGGGTGTAGAATTTGAGAGGATGAAGATGTAGAGAGGGTATGAGAGACCGTAGCGAGAGTATGGGTAGTTAGTAGACACGGTGTGGAGCAGCGATTCTGGAGGAACACCTGATTGTTGGTTCGGATCTCGAATCTTGTCATCTCCCCTATCTTGTTCTCGACTAGGAAGACTTCGAATTCAACCGGCTAAACAAAAAAAAGAGAAAGAAAACTCGCATGTTTTGCAGCGCGCTGCGACCTGGCGGTGTCCAAGTGCGCGAACAAGGTGAAGCAGTGCGTGAAGATGCTGTGCAAGCTGCTCAACTCGATCGAGCCCGTCCACCTACATCAACACCTCCACAAGTACATCACCAGCACCAATGAGGTGTGTGTGCGATGTCTCTGTCTCTGTCTCTGTCTCTGTCTCTGTCTCTGTCTCTGTCTCTGTCTCTGTCTCTGTCTCTGTCTCTGTCTCTGTCTCTGTCTCTGTCTCTGTCTCTGTCTCTCTATCTCTCTATCTCTCTGTCTCTCTCACCTAGTCCCCTTCAGAACTCGCTGCTCAACTCGAAGGACGATTTGATCGCGTCGGTGCACAACCTGGTGTATGTCTACTGCAGATCCACGATGAGTCACTATCGCCTCGAGCCGCTCAGAGTGCGTTGCTTGTTAGATTTTTTTTTAAATATTGCTGTTCTATTTCATTTTTTTTGGCTAATACAACATGTCTGGCCAGAGACATTTGGTTGGTAGTGAGGCAGACATGATTGTATGATTCGAAGTGAACATATAGTTATGTGCTCGCAATAAGTTGCGCGCGGTGGGGTAGATGAGAGAAAGACGGAGAGTCAGTTCTCAGCAATAGCGCGCAAAACAAGAGAGACAGACGGTTATGGTACCGTGTTTCGAACTGCAAGCGAGGTAGATCGAAAACTATCGCTCTGGCGCAGGCTATATCGTATGCCTTTCTTTCCAGCCGGTTCCGACGGAGCGCAAGGAGGTGTTCCAGGTGACGGAGCCGCTCAAGATCATGGTCAACAGGTGCGTCACGTTTTTCTATTGATTGAGTTCTGACCGCAAGGATAGTTCAGTTTATATCAAACCGCGAACAGGAATGTATTGCTAGCACTTTTTTTTTGATTTGAGAATATGAGGTGAAAAGGAGTTGTATTACCGTGTTTCAGTCTGCACAACTTGCCAGACGAATGGATCCGGACCTACCAGCAATTCCACGTCACTGTCACCGCGTTCTACGGCACCAAGGTAGCGAGTGATTCATTGATTTAAAAAAAATGTTTGAATTACTGTAGAATTTCATATTTACTTTTTAGGAAATTGATCGGACGGGTAAGTGTACTTCCAAGGAAGCACGATTCGACGCCTTCTTCCCATATGTGCCGCTGGACGTGTATGTGAGTCACGGATTTCTCGATTTCTCGATTTCTCGATTTATTGACTCAATTTATTTGTTGCAGACGGTGTTCAACCGGCAGATTTGTCAGTACCCGCGCGAGACCAAACTCATGGTGACGCTGTCGGCAATACCGATTGCAGTGAGTCTCTCTCTCCCTTTCTCTCTCTCTCTCTCTCTCTCTATCTCTATCTCTCTCTCTCTCTCCCTCACCCTTTTTTTCAGTCGTCGCCAGACCAGCCGGATCCGATGCCAAAAGAGAAGCACCTGGCATACGCAAGCATACCCATGTTTGACCATGAGATGTGAGTTTGAGGTGAGAGAGATGAGGGGAGAGAGAGATGAGGGGGAGGGAAGGAACGTGGAATCTCTTAGCCTCTGTAACGTACCGTATGGAGTTGTTGCATAGATGCATAGTCAGTGATTCTGAATAAACGATAGAGAAAGAGAGAGAGACAGAGAGGGAGATGGAGAGAGAGAGAGGGAGATGGAGAGAGAGAGAGAGAAGGAGAGGGTTATCATTGTAGGGTGATGCGACAGGGTCAGCTCTTCATCCCGCTCGCCCTCATCCAACCCGCCCTGCCGCTCGTCCTGCCCTGGGGACCGCACCCCGTCATATGCAACGAGAAGGTACGGTAATTTATGTGTCTCATCAATTTATGCACCGTAGTTCTCTTGCACCGAACAGTTCTCTTGCACCGAACAGACCTTTTCAACGGCACTTTTTCACCGCCGTGTGATGTGCATCATAGTATGAGTTTAAAGGGAGTGTACACTCTGAATTCCGAAGTTGAGTTAGCACCGGGATGTGAAAATATGTTGAAAACAAGTTTTGTCAATACAACTATTTGCTGAAAATGTCTGCAAGTTGGTGAAAATTGAGCGCAAAATGTATCAAAATGCAGAAATTGGTGCCAATTGGTGCCAATTTTCAATGTTCAACAGAATTTTTCACCGACCTATAGGTATCTCCGACACATAGTTGCATCGACAAAAGTACATTATTTTCAACATATTTTCACATCCCGGTGCTAACTCAACTTCGAAATTCAGAGTGTACACTCCCTTTAATTATGTGGACTTTTACAGGACCCGATTCTGTGCATCACTCTGCCGTCGTACCACTATGACGTGTTGTTCCCGGAAGTGATCATGGAGGGACAGAGGTGAGGATGGAGAGGGAGAGAGGAAGAGGGGGAGAAAGAGAGAGAGAGGGAGAGAGAGAGGGGGGGGAGGGAGAGAGAGAAAGAGACATGTGCTTAATCACATGTGATGGCTCACATACCGATTGTGTGATAGTGTTCGCACCATGAATTTGAAAAAAAAAGAGTTGATCAATCAGAAACAAAATACAGTAATTTTGAATCAAACAGCATGAACTGTTTTCAGTGTGCGCTACGAGTTCTCTACCATGGACATGGAGTCGCAGGAGACGCTCATGGACCTCGTAGAGAGCGGCGACACGCAAAAGTGAGTGCATCTTTTTTCACTTTACTGATTACGACGTCATTAGCAGAGGAATTTGGGTAGTTGTGACGGTTTCCGTTTTTGAGTTAGGGTACATGGGAGGCTCAAATGTCAAACAGTAAGGAGTCGGAATCACTTCATTTAAATTCGCGTGTGTTTTTTCTCTATGGCGTGTTATTTATTTTAGTTTTAGGAGTTATGACATGTTCCATCTCATTTCTTTCAGGCTGTCGGGCGACGAGCAGGAGCTGTTGTGGCAGAAGCGCAGCTACCTCCTCCACCTCCCCGAAGCCCTCCCGCTCGTCCTTGCCTCCGTCCAGGACTGGGGCTACGCATTCCTCAGCAACGTGGGCGGTCTCATCATTGGATTCACCTGTGGTTGATTAATTGTGAAGATCACATTTCAGGTGTACCAACTGTTGGAGGAGTGGACGGCTCTGTCTCCGGTGCTCGCGGTGCAGTTGTTATTGCCACAGTGAGTCTCTCTCTCTCTCTCTCTCTCTCTCTCTCTCTCTCTCTCTTTTTTTTTCTTTCTCTCTCTCTCTCTCTCTCTCTTTTTCTCTCTCTCTATTTTTCTCCCTCTCTTCTCTCTCTATCCCCTCTCTATCTCCCCCCTCTCTCTCACCTCTTGCCACCCCCTTCTTCCTAGGTACCCGGACCAGCGCGTTCGCAGCAAGGCGATCGAGTGGATCCGCACCTGTTCCAGCGACTTCCTCTTCAACTTCCTCCCGCAGGTGAGACGGCGTAGAGTTATTCCCCCGCATTCGAAATGTCATATTATGTATGGAAGTTCTGTGTCTGTGAAATGTTCTTCCTTACAAAAGGAGTAAGAGTTCTAGTACCACAGGTTGACTGTTTGTATATAGTCTGCGCCAGAGCGATAGTTTTCGATCTACCTCGCTTGCAGTTCGAAACACGGTGCCATAACCGTCTGTCTCTCTTGTTTTGCGCGCTATTGCCGAGAGCTGACTCTCCGTCTTCCTCTGATCTACCCCACCGCGCGCAACTTATTGCGAGCATAGAACTATACCATGAGGTGCATGTAGTTCTAATCCGTGTCGTCTTTTCAGCTGGTGGAGGTGCTTCGGTTCGAGATCTACGAGAACTCTGCGCTGGCCGTCTTCCTCCTCTCCCTCTCCTACAAGGACCGCCGCTTCGCCTTCGAGATATACTGGTGATTAGTGAAAGTTTCGACTGACGTATACCGGCGAATCGAAACACTTTTTTGCATTTTCTTTGGAACCATTCACGCGTCGTCAATGAGTTGGACGAGCACGGCAGTACCGATTGTCGTACGGTTTAGTCCCTTTTTTGTCCCCCGGGAAAGAAGGTGAACACGTATTACTGTATCGAGAATGTCCTTCTTTCAGGCAGCTACAGCAGCGCATCGATCACTGCCAGCAGCAAGACTTTGCCTACGCCCACCGCTGCTCCCTGCTCCAAAAGGAGCTGCTCGAGCGGTGAGGGCGTTGTTGAGCTGAATGACCTGTGGGCTCGTCGCAGCGTTTTATACGGCGCGCGCGTTTTTTTTTTTCGAGGAATGCTTGTCTATAGATAGAAAAAGCGGAATTTACAGAGAAAATATGTGATGAGTATGTGCGTTGTTGTAGGCACGAGTCGGACAATCTTCGTGTGGAGATCGAGGCGCAGCACCGTCTGCTCAACGAGCTCGACACACTCCAGATGGAGCTGCGACGGGAGGACGACAACCAGATGAGGGTCAGTCGGTCTCTCTCTCTCTCTCTCTCTCTCTCTCTCGCTCTCTCTCTCTCTCTCCACCTCTCCCCTCTTTCAGCTTTCCATCCTTCGCTCACGCCTCGGCGTTCTCGATTCGTCGATGCTCGCCAGCCCCGTCCGACTACCGATCCTACCCTCATTTTTGTCGAGTGGAATCGAGGTGACGTCATCGATTGACTGCATTCGTCTTTACGGGAAAATCAGAATCGAAATCTGCAGACTACGTTACACACAACTTATTTTTGTGTGATTGCAGGTGCAAGACTGTGGCATCTTCAACTCGAACGCCAAGCCGCTGCGCATCGTGTTCAAGGGCCTGAACAGCAATTATGCCATCATACACAAGGTCCTGTTTTTTTTATGTTCGAGAACCAAGTATACTGGAGAATCATTCATTGAAACTAGCTGCTGATCGTGAAATATTTCTCTGTCGAGGGTTGACGAAAAACAATCACATTGTCACCCAAAACTTTCGACTAACCATGCGTTCAAATTCATGGTATGTGTTTTGTTCTCGAACGTTATCTATCGAAGGTTGACGAAAACAATCACATTGTCATCCAAAAAGTCTAACTATGCGTTCAAGTACACACAGCGAAGGAGAGAGAGAGAGAGGAGAGTGAAGGAGAGAGAGAGAGGGGGGGGGAGAGATGTGTTGTTGTTTTCAGGCTGGGGACGACATGCGTCAGGACATGCTGGTGCTGCACATGGTGCAGATGATGAACGACGTGTGGCTGAGCGAAGGACTCGATCTCCGGATGATCACCTTCCGATGCATGCCGTGCGGATTCAAGAAGGGTGCGTGGAAGATTAGTATGATAATGATTTTCTGGACAAAGCTGGACAGTGGAAGGGGTTGAGATGATAGTAAGACGTGTACATGGTAGGAACTGCGACAAGTGTCAGTGACAGTACCATGTGCTCATGTCATGTGCATTTCCTTCCTACTATCGTCGACAATCGTGTGGGAGTCATAGCCCAGGCGTTGGAGAAATGCGCAGCGATTTCTTTTTTTTTCATGTGACAGTGTGTATTTGCAGGCATGGCGGAGCTGGTGTCGGACTGCTCGACGCTGTGCGACATTCAGAAGGCGGGCGGCGGCGTCACCGGCGTGTTCAAGGGTGGGTCTTTAGGGATTCTGTTTTACCACAGTTTTGTATTGTTCTCTGTTTGACACCGTTTTCTCATTGGAACCTAGTTTTCATTTGGCGAATCTGTTTCAGTACAGTTTTGTTTCTATTGAAACTATGAAGCATTGCCACTTTGCTTCATTGAGCTATTGACTTCTTTTTTTTCGGTTTCTCACGTGAAACTAGCTTGCATTGCTCCATTCAGACGACGTGCTCAACTCGTGGCTGGTGAAGCACAACCCGAGCGAGTACAGCTACAAGGTGGCGCTCGACAACTTTCAGCGCTCGTGCGCCGGCTGGTGCGTCGCCACATATGTGCTCGGCATTGGTGAGTTGGGGGAGGGGGGTTCATTCAAGTAGTTGACAGTAGTTTAAGTAGTTTAAGTAGATTGGAATGACAGCAACATGGAATATGTGGGAAGATATTGTAGTGTCAGATGTTAAAGCCGGGGACCACGATTGTTGGAATATACTTATCTTTATCCGACGTTTCGGCGTTACGCCTTCATCAGGGATGTGGCAATACCTCAAACTTGGGTAATTAAACCGGGAAGAGTGGAGAATCCAGTGGCAATGTGGAACTTCTATATAAGTCGGTATCATTTGTGATTTTCGAGAGTATCGCTACAGTGCTACTTTCAACCTTATCCGGGACCTTTCATCGCCCTTTACAGCATTGTAGCAGATTTCGAAACATGCTTAACAAAACGATGTGATCGGCAAAATTCGGATGGGGAATTTGTGTTGTCAAAATATTATCAAAACATTCGCGGGCGAAGAAAAAACTTCTTTTTCAAATCTGCAAATATTGCGATGACAGAATTCGTGGAACTTCATTGCCATGGTTTCTGCGAATTTGGCGACGGCAGAATTCGCTGAACTTTGTGTGTTTTCCGCGAATTTAGCGATGGCCAAATTCGCTGAAAAGCGATGGATCAAATTCGCTTTCACAAAAGTTCGGCCGGTGAGGGGATCGAACCGTCGTCCCTCGATCACGAAGCGTGAATGTTACCAATACACCATGGCAGCTCGTTCACAGAGATTCTTAAACACTAAAACGTTGTGAAACATGCGCCATCATGATTTTGAAAAAGAAGTATGCAAACGACTGTTGATGGTATATAAAAACATCTGAGTTTTAATATACCAGCAACAGCGAGAACTGTGTTCTTCCTTTTGGAATGCGAATAGCTAAACAGATGTGCGCAATTACATAGATGTTCGCGGACACATTCTCCAGTTCACAGCGGCTGAGAGAGAGCGGAGGTGGTATATTGGTAAGATGGACGGTTGGTGAACGGGGGGCGCCGGTTCGATTCCTCTCGGTGGCAGAATTTTTGTTCACTGGAGTTCAGCGTATTCTGCCCTCGCCATATTCGCGGAAATGTAGGAACAAAAGTTCGGCGAATTCTGCCGTCGCCAAATTCGCTGAAATATTAGAGTCAACGAAAGATCAGCGAATTCTGCCGTCGCCAAATTCGCCGATCGTGTGCAGCAGATTTTATCGGCATTCATATTTTTCGAAAAACTTTTGCATCACGAAATTCGCAACACGTGTTTTCCAGAATGCAAAATTGTCTATCTTATCGAAAGTGCTAAATTTTCTTCGCATATTTGTTAGAATGCAATGATTTGACAATAATGTGCATTACAACTTTTTCATGGAACTTAATTTTCATGGTGTACTCATCGAATTTACTCAATAAAACGAAGTGCTCAAAATGCTCGAAAAACACAAATGATACCGACTTATATTGATGAATTGTGTAGGAAGAGGAGAGAGAGAGAGAGAGAGAGAGAGGGGGGGGATGTGTTTAGGCGACCGTCACAACGACAACATCCTGGTGACGACGATGGGCCACGTGTTCCACATCGACTTTGGCAAGTACATGGGCGACTGGCAGATGGCCGCCGGATTCAAGCGGTACGCGACATTTTTTTTAATTTATCGAAAACTGATATTTTTACCGTATTGTAAACCGTGTGGTATGTCGAAAGACTGTCGCCTGCCAGACCCCAATACAACCCCTCGTGCCCGTCTCTACACTTGTGTTTCAGCGATCGCGTGCCTTTTGTGTTCACTGCCGAGATGTACTATGTGATCAATGGAGGTGCGCAGCAGAGCGAGAACTATCAGGTAGGAAAGGGATAGGGAGGGGAGATAGGAGGTTATCGATTGTTTACAGACCTTTATCGACTACTGCTGTCGCGCGTTCAACTACCTCCGCCAGCGCCACTCGATCCTCACCAACCTCATCAAGATTGTGAGTTTCATGTTTTTGTATGTATCTTTAAAACGCTTTTCACTTACATGTGAAGAGCAATTCATATGTACGTAGACATATGCGATTCATCGGCATCGCACGGATAACGAGCTGATTAGATGAGTGGTCGATGAATCGTGATGAGCATGTTGACACATTTTTCAGATGACGTGTTCGGGCGTGCCGGGCATCAACATTGACTCTCTCTCGTTTGTCGAGAACAATCTCATGCTCGAGCTCTCCGAGACGGACGCCACCATTCAGTTCACGCAGTTGATACAGGTATGTTTTTTATTGTACGATTGTATATAGTTCCATGCTCGCAATACGGTAAGAAGTCTCGGCAATAGCGCGCAAAACAAGAGTGGCAGACGGTTATGGCACCGTATTTCAAAATACTGCAAGCGAGGTAGATCGAAAAATATATATTTCTGGCGCAGGCTATGGATGATCTGTGTCTCATTTTGTGGCAGATCCTCAGAATAAGATATGTGATAGATTGATGAGAATGGATGTGGCTCATGTAGTCCATTAGAACTCTGCGCATTACTGCGAATCTGCACTTTATTGAGCCGGATCCGGAATGCATGAGCGGAAATTGAAGTTGCATAATTGTGGGATTGTAGCTCACTATTGGTTTTCTGATCCAACGCGATTTCCTACCTCACTACTCAACAATTTCCTCTAGGCCCTTTTTGCAAAGGTCTTCCGTTTATTCCCGAGGCAATCACACTCGGTCTTTTGCCTCAATTTCCATATGAGACCTTTTTGCTACCGTTTTTCACTGTGTACGATCCATTTTTGTGCAGCACACCCACATAATTTCACATTAACACCCACATGTGTATAATTTCCATAGAAACGCACTATGAGCGTCGCCTAATTTCCGCAGTGCACTCGTGTCATTTGGGAGTTGTAAAGGGTATATATAACCCGGTGTGAGTGGCATCCACGCATTTCAGCACTCGCTCAAGTCGGCGTTTCCCCGCATCAACTTCTTCTTCCACACTCTGGCACAGGTGAGGAGAGAGAGAGAGGGAGGGAGGGAGAGGGAGGGAGGGAGAGGGAGGGAGGGAGGGAGGGAGGGAGGGAGGGAGGGAGGGAGAGAGAGAGAGAGAGATTATGTCGCTCCCTCCAGGTCATGTCGGGCGGCAGCATCATCAAGGAGTCTGACGACAGCAAGTTCAGCTTCATTCAGCAGACGTTTACGTGAGTGTGCGCGGGAAAAAAATGAAGACGTAGGGAGCAAAAGAGAGGGGATAAGAGATGGGAGTTGACGTGATTGGAGCTAGGTGGACAGTTATCTCGCATAAAATAAAGTGAAAGAGTGGCACACGGAAGTGGGTGTGAGTAGCAGTGGAACGGTAGAAATGATTGGTTGCCGAGATGTCGAGATGTCGAGTAGAGATGAGTAAAGATGAGTAGATATGATTGCAGCGAGCACCTTGACGTGACAGATATCTCGCATAAAGTAAAGCAACAAATCTGAGTAGATCAGTCGAAAGAGTAGATAAGCATCGAAAGAGTAGATAAGTAGATGTGATTTTTGGTCGATCGTTGCAGCGTTCTTATGAGTGATTTTGTTTTGTACGTGTCATAATCTAGTTTGCGATTCCGGATAATCAAGAGAAAGAGAGATTTTAGTTGTTGTTTTTTTTGCAGCGAGCACACGGATGGCCGGCTTCGCGATGTGAGAGCGATCACGTTCGAGAAGCGCCACCTGCCCAACAAGGTCTATGTGAGTGCGGGTACGGTATACAAGGCTTGGGGATGGAGTACGGTATGCGAGGCTAGGGGAGGGAGTACGGTATGCGAGGATAATGTGGGGAGGGAGTACGGTATGTAACTTTGCTGTAGGGGAGGGAGTGCTGTATGCAAAGCTACTGTAGGGAGTACGGTAAGCAAGGCTACTGTAGGGTAAGGGAATACGGTATGCAAGGTTACTGTGGGGGTGGGTTACGGTATACAAGGCTAGGTAGGGGAGGGAGTACGGTATGCAAGGGTACTGTAGGGGATGGAGGGGTATCATAGGCGTGTGTGTATTGATTAGTTTGAATTATTTTTGGTAATGTTGTGCAAGATACAGTGTGCTGGAGCGTAAACAAGTAAAGTGTTCCCATGGGCCCATAGGACTTATTTGATGCACAAATATTTTTGTACGAATGTTGTACAACTAATTAACTAATATGTTATCAGTGACTACAGTATCTGCAAAACCCCGAGTTGTAAACATCTACCGTAGTCGATCGTGTGACGATAATTTATATACGGTTGTACACGTGAAAAAAGAAATGATGATACATTCAAATCGTCATGTTGTAGATGTACAAGATGGAGGTGTGTCGGGAGACGGAGGCCGTGGTGAGCATCGTCTACCGCTCGTTCGCCGAATTCCAGGAGCTCTACATGAAGCTCAAGCGCCGGTACGCTTTTTTTTCTTGATCATGATCTATTCTCCCAGCGCTTATACCAAGACCTCTCATGCATGTGTACTTTCTACTCTATGTTCATGAGACGCGATCCTGGATAAACCTTTAACTTGACTTGACTTGACCATGTTTGATCACTTCGCACCCTGTCCGTCAGCTTTAGTCCAAGCATCTTCCGCTCCATTTTTCTTGATATAAGCGCTTTTGATATAAGCGTTTGATATAAGCGCTTATTCGTTTTGTTCAGGTTCCCGACAGCCGTCTTGCCAATGGTCGGTATGGGCGGAATGCGGTCGAATGTCAAGGTGCGTGGGCGATTGATTGACTATCGATTGATTATCGATTCCAGGCAGTGGCGCAGCGTCGCATGGTCGGCATTCACAACTTTCTCCAAGCGCTCTTCCGTCTGAGGAATGAGGTGGCACACGTGAGTGTTTTGGTTACAGTAGATTACTGTAGCTGGTTACTGTAACTCGGATGTTTGCAGTGCGACCTGGTGTACACGTTTTTCCACAACATTCTGAGGGACAGCGAGTTTGCGAACAGCCTCGATACGGATGCAATGGCGGGAGATGGGGCAGTGAGAGGACAGAGCAAGGTAGAGAGAGAGGGGGGGAGAGAGAGAGAGAGAGAGTAGTGACAGAAATTTAGAGTAGTCAGATAATTCAATTTAGCGATCAATAATAGATCTTATTTTAGGTGTTCCTCCGTCTACAGTACAACGACGCGCGTCGCCTTCTCTCCGTCTTCATCGGCCACGTCAAACATCTCGACCTCGTCAACAACGGTGAGCATCAGCAGATCTCTCTTTCTCTCCTTCTCTCCCTCTCTCTCTCCCTCTCTCTCTCTCGCTCTCTCTCCTCCCCTCTCTCTCTCTCTCTCATTCCCCCTCATACAGGTCTGATGCCGGACTCGTACGTGAAGACGTACCTTCGTCCGGATCAACAGAACACGAGCAAGAGAAAGACGCAAGTCGTGCGCAGCTCGCAAAACCCCACATTCAACAAGGAGGTGAGCCTCGTCGAACAGAAAGCAACCACATTGTATTTTTTGTCTCGGGTATCTTTCGACAAGTGCGAGAGTAGAATGGAATACAATACATTTAGCAAGTGAGCCGAAAGTGACTAAAACTAGTGACTAAAACTATTCAAAAGTGACTAAAACTATCTAAAACTGTTCGCATTGGACGAGGGCGGCATACAGTAGGATTACAATTATGGAATACAATTACAAAACAACTGCGCGTTTCAGTTGACGTACGACTTCAACCTGATTCCGTCGTCGGTGTCGTCTCGCGTGCTCGAAGTGTCGGTGTGGAACTCGGGCGGACTGATGGACAACACCAAGATGTACATGGTGTTCATCCCGCTCGCGGTGAGTGTATCGAATTGATTTCGTCAGAACAATCGGAATATTTAAGTAAAAGTACAGTAATACAACGCTTACTGCGAGTTTCAACAATACAGATTTCGGTGGTCTGTGGTGAATTGATTTCGTATCATTTGATATCGACTTCATTTTCAGAAGGTACAGACGGCACCGCTGGACCGCAAGGGCACGCGCAGCTTTGAGGACTGGTTCGTGCTTGCCAAGAACACGTGATTCTCCCTTTTCTATCTCTCCCGGTTTATCTCTCTTTTCTCCTCGGCAGCCAGAACAATGTGTCAACTTCTCTGTTTTCATCTCATAGTCCCGCGTCCTGTGATCATTTCCACGATTCCTCTTCACTTTCTCACCACCACTACGTTTTTGTATTCACTATTTAGATAGAGCTTGCATATACGAGTACTAATTAACAAAGTTTGTATAGTCGTGATTTTTTGTATTCCGATTGTTGTCATCTATTCACATCACAGATACACAGTTCAAAATTATGTGCAGCGAGTTTTTATATATGTTCTATAGCGAGAGATTGTATTGCGATTGTATGCTTGTGAATTGGTTGCGATTAAATGATTTGGGTATGCATGGTCTTTGGATGTGTTTCGCAGGTAGACTTTTAGAACTGGCTCATTTTGAAAGCAGCACTCCACATTCGTGCATAAACTATACAAATGCAATGCAAAAGAAGATAAAAACCAAATCACTTCCTTCAGAAATGAATCATATGTTAAAATGATCGGAACACGTTGATTTAAGGGAGTTTTGAGAACGTTGTGTGAAATATGCATCATGGATTTATTGATGTGATACAAACACGAGTTGTAAAATGAGTTGCGTAAAAATGAAACACAATAAATCAAGCAAACACTGCTGCTCGATCTGCTATCAGGTGCATGTAATCTATTGTGTCACTTGTTTACGTACGGATTAAACATACTCAATGTCTTAAGTATATAATTGTGATCGATTCGGCGTTCCTGTATTTTGTACTTTCTCACACTTCACACCAACGCGTGGAGACTATGAGGCGATCGCATACTTGTATACATGAACTGGTTTCGATTAAACGATTTGTGTAGGTGTACTCGGGCGGGGTCTCGTTTTGGGTGCGTGAGAGAGAACCGAAAAAATAGTTTTACTCTCGATTGGTCGTTTCCCCGCACATGTATCACCACACAATCGCGCAAATTGCTCGCTGTCTCCGCACCTTCGCTTTTTGCGTTTCTGAGAGTGTAGCCCGTCTTACAAGAACAAGCTTCGCTCGCTCCCATATTCCTTCTTTTACGTCTTCGTCCGGCGCCTTTTATGCCGTACCTAGGTACCCCAAGCTGGCTCTCTCGCGTGGTTTTGCCCGATTTCACTCTTTCAATCCGCGCGCGCACAATTCTCAATCAAATCGCACGAAACTTTCAGGAAATAATTTTTTCAACATAGCGCATATCATGGTACCAAAATTGTACACATTGATTAAGTGATAAAATTTGATAAGGCCTGTGATATGCGCTATTGGTCGTACAAAGCTGCGCATATGCTTAAACTGACGAGCATGACGAGATCTGCTATATGACATATCAACCATTATCGTATCAATATGCGCTCTATATGAAACCATCTAGTTTATGCAAAAACGCAATGCTGATCGCGGTTTCACTCGCTTTCCCACGCTGTGCCCGCACTCTCCCTCGCGCCCTCCGCGATAAGTGCACTCTCTCCGCTCTCTCTCACTTGCAGGAGACAGGGCGATACGCGTCAAAACAGGCGCCAAAACAGCAGGCCGGGGTGTGCACACACATCCCGGAAACAATCACTGATATTCTGATCATACTATGGTGATATGATCATGGGCAAGATATGGAAACCACTATTTGAAACACGCTCTTTCATTTGCACTACAGTAGAGCTTCCTATAACGTCAGGAATGTGCAAACACCGAACTTGTACAAACTTGTTGCAACTAGTCTGAATCGTTTACTAGTAACATGTGGTTGCAGCGGCACTAGACAACTTCCCATGAAAATGTGTTTCGACTGATGTGCACAAAAAGTTTCACAGAAATGCTGCAAATTGTTCCCCAGCCTCAGAATCGTATCGTCCTATCAGTGATTAGAAGCGGCCGGTGATATTTGTTCATGAACAATAACTTTCATTCATGTTACAAGCCCCCTTGCCGTTTCGCATTTGGCTGGCTGCATCCGTGACAGTCCGCTCTGCGCCTCTGCCGCGTGGACATTCCCGTGCAGAGAAACACTCTCTCGCGCTCTTTTGCGTCTGCGCCTCCTCTGTGAGAGAGCGCGATTCGGCCCCGCCGGCTCTCTTTTCGGCGATTTCAGGCGAAATGCGCTGATTTTTTGTTAGCGGAGTTTGTGGAATTGTGACAAACTTTGAGAGATAACCCCCAACAAAGTATACATTTCTCAGCTAGTCACGTCGAGATCTTCAAAACTAGCCCGGTCTCATCACTCAATTCCAATTTTGAAAAATCGGCTTGGGGCCCCTAGCCGTACCTTGAGGGTTTACGAGAGAGAGAAAGAGAGAGAGAGAGAGAGAGAGAAAGCCGAGGCGGCTGCTGTAAACAAGGTTCTGTGCATTCGAATGCATATTCCCTTTTCCTGTCACTCAACTCGACAATCAAACATACATGTTTACTTGTAAATCCGCCTTACCAGTAACGTCTGCTTGTTTTCCACGCAATTACGTAGGGTCGCTCGAGGAGAGTTGATTTCCATTTCTTGGCAGCGCGCGCTCTGGGGGAATCCGCGTCTCTCCCGGCGAATGTAATCTCGTTTCATCAATCTCCATGTGTGTCTATGTGCTGTGTCGTATTGTGTGTCCCCGGAGGTGTCACCCCAAACTCTACTACTAGAGTAAATCGATAGTATGTGTCGAGTATTCCCTCCTTTTATGCATACACACACATGCTTTCCGGCTACCTCACTCTCTTTCTCTCCCTCTCGATCTCATTTCCATACCCCTCCTTCTCATCCCGCCCGTTTTACTCGCTCATCCGTTTTGAATCGACGGACGGAACAGTGCCATTAGCGCGATATAGCGATGATAATCCGCCTTTCCGTCGGCTTTTTGTTATCAGCCGCCGCAGTATTCGGTGTGTGATCATCAGGTGTGCCGCATTCCTGTGGGAGAGTGTGTGGGAGAGAGTGCGCGCGGCCTCCTTGCATTCAAGTGAGCTTTGCCTCAACTTGTTACCTCACTCTGTCGTGAGATGCGCTGCCGGCAGCATCGATTCGACGCCCGCCACGGTCTCCTGCCGGCTTTTTCGGCTATTTGCCTATTTGCCTATTTGCAGCCGGCCTGTCGCATACACTAACACACGCAAGAGAGAAAGCCGCCTGCCGCCTCTCTATATCTTGTAATTAGCATATCGCGTGCGCCGGCGTCATTCAATGGTCATCGGGCATTGTGTCGTGTCTCTAGACGCCGTTTTGTAGTCTCTGTGTTTTCAACTATATTCGTATTATTCAATCTAGAAGGGCCGGTGGCAATTCGCTGGGGATGATGTATCCATGACGACTGCGCTGATTGCGCGCGCCAACTCGCGCCATCCCTCGCCCTCTCCGACGTTCGCGCGCTCTCTCGCCGTCTTCCGCGTCTCCGTCTCCTCGAAACGCGTGCTGCCTCCTGCGTGCGTCTCGCACTCATCGCCGGCCAGTCTATGGCAATTATCCGCGCGTTTAGACATGTTTAGCGCGGCGTGCGATGCTGAATGTGAAATGCGCCCACGACGACAATACATATACGTATCATTTCGAACCAACCCCTCAGTTCACATTCGTCTCATTCTTTCAGGTGAATCACACCGCTGTTCCCGCTCCTTTTTCCACACCGCAACCTGTTCGCGCCACGCGAATTCACCAAATTAGCTCTACTCTCCAAATTCGATCAAATGTGTGTGTGTGTGTGTGTGTGTGCCCAGACGATTGTTTGACATTCGGACGGACGGACGGATGGATTTCTGCTCGTGCGTGTGTGTGTGTGTGTGTGTGTGTGTCTATCCGCGTCGTCCATAATTCATTGGGGCGATTAATTTGATTGACGGGGCAGCGCGCGTTTCTTGTCGCGCGCTCATACATCTGCGTCACTTTTTACACGACTCGAACGCGCTCTCTCGACATGAAAACAATGTGGCGAAAGATGAGTGGCGAGAGAGAGAGAGAGAGAGAGAGAGAGAGAGAGAGAGAGAACAGCACATCACTTTGCGAATTTCAGTTGCCGTTGTTGTGTGTGATCGATTCGTGTGCGACAATGTTACCACTTTTAAAAACAGCGCGCGTCCGCCGAATTGTGTTTGTTCAGATGCATTGCACCGGACCGCGTGATTGCGGTTTAGTGTTTCGGAGTTGTGTCAGTGTTGCAATTTCAGTATTTTCAGTGCGATGGTGCACGGTGCACAGTGCATCTGCCAGATTTGCACCTGCGGGTGAGTGTTTTTAACCAGCCTACTATGATATTGAAAGTCTATGAAATTGTTCGTAGTGATCATGTGATCAATGAAATCTATGAAACTGTTCTTTTTTTTTAAATTTTCCTATCAGTTTCAACTAGTTTTCAAGCCATTCGAATTTGACTATCGGCCAAACTATTGAAAGAAATGTGGTTTGTCAAAAATCATTAGATTTTAGTGGTGAAATATAGTGAAATACTGGAAGGCAGACGTCACAGGAAACTGAATACAAAGGGACAAAACACATTCACACATATTTGTTTTTGAGCATTTTTTTACGATGCAATTTCGAGTTGTGAAAGTTTTTCGAAAGTTTTTTTTCTTCAGGCGTCACAAGTGCCCGCACGACCGCAATGCGAGCCAGCTGAAACTGGGCGACGGAAACGCCGGCGACCCGAAAAACGCATTCCAGAGAAAGGTGCGAACTCACTGTTTTCACTTTATGCCACTGCGGTTTTGATGATTTGGAGGTTTGGACTGTGTGGCAACTCGATATGATCCCGCGTAGTGATCATGTGAATGATCGTTTGACGCATATTACACGAGTTTATCACCTTGCTAAACACTATATCATACGATCCGATTCCGGATAAATGATCGATTTTGATTTGACGCACACTGCAGGAGTATGCGGTTGTTTCCGGAACGGGTTCTCCCTCAGCCAGTGCCACCGCTGCGAAGAGGAGAAGCGAGCTGCGCACCGCATCCAATCTCGGATTCGGCGATTCTACTATGGTGAGTCTATGGCTCAAGTAGCACATAACATTTCAGTGTTCTTTGGAACGGATTTTCCTTCAAACTTACCAGACGAAACTCATAAAACGGTTGTACGATGTTTTAATACTAAGTAACTATGTCATTTGTAACTACTCCAGCCAGCAGTGTCCGAGTCTCGCGCCGCGTTCAGCCGACCCAAGAGCAGCGGTGCCGATATGGTCAGTGAAATGTCTTTCAATAATAGTGAATCTGATGCTGCTTTGCGTTTCTTTGACTCACTCTCGTAAAAAGTGTGGAATCTAGCTATTCTTTTAAGTTTTGTGTATGTGTTTTTTTCTCAGACGCCTCCCTCGTCGGTGCACGGCACTCGCAGCGAGCAGTCCTTGCACAACGCCACCGTGTCAGCCTCGCTCAAACAGAGGAACCAGCGGTCACAGGTTGGAATAATCTTTTGGTAATATAGCTCCTATATGTACCTACACACTAGTCTTGGTAGAAAGTACAACGTTTTGAAGAAGTGCATTCAATACAACGACAATAAAACGAGTTTGAAAGCTATTCTATTCTAATATTTTATTTCAATATTGAGCATAAAACAATTATGTAACAGATCTTCGACTCCCCGCAACCGTCGCCACCGACTTCAGCCAACTCTCGCCAGCGTCTCCTGGAAAAGCGCGAACAGGCGACGACCAACAAGATTGGTGAGTGTTAGAGTTTTTTGTCACATTTGTGTATCTAATAAGTTTTTTCGCAAAATTGTATTCCTCCCGCTTTTTGCAGAGCGTGAGAAGCCAAAGCGGCCGGGCACGTCTGACATATGGAAGGTGGGATTACGACTATTGCTTGACATTTTTCATCATTTTATGGTAAAGTGTAAGCAGCTGTATGACATCTACAAAAACAGTTTCGCTAATAAAGCTCTCTTCAGCAGAACCAGAACGGCGGTGGATCGATGGAGAGCGAGAGCAGAATGGAGTTCACCGCAAAGAAGGGCGAGCGTATGGAGACCGGGAGGAGAGCGCAGAGGAGCGAGATACAGATCGGAGACGGGAAGTCGCGGTGGGTCATCCTCGTTTGTGTATGATATGTATGACAAAAAAAGTTTCAGATTCTTCCCGAAGAACGATAAACCGCATTCGCCAGCGGCGGTAGCGCAACGACATGCGGTGAAAAAGCACACCGAGTCGGATATATGGAAGGTGCGTGTCAGCAATGATGCTGCTCTGAAACTTTTTGACGCAGTGTTAACGCAATCAACGCATTGATTTTGCGTTAACGCATTGAAAATGCGTGGGGGTGGATGGTACGCAAATTGGTGCGTTGGAGTGCGAGAAAGTGCGTAATTGTGCGAAGCGCATGTGTGATATATTCCAAAGAAGTTTCTTGCATGATTTTATTATAATTTGTGCAATGAACGCTATTAGTATGAAATTTTTGCTATATAAATAAAAAAACATCAATAGCAACAACAAGATAAAAAAAAATTGCCTAAGGAACTTTTATTTCGTCACGTATACAACCTTCCTACAATTAGACAGTTCTCTTCTGCAGACTTACCCTTCATATATGGAATGTTATCGATAACAGAATCCCTGAAAATTGTTATAATAATGTAACCCTAACACCGCGACTGCGTTGATGTGCTCATGCTAGCAGCGCCCTATATACCCCAGCCGCTGCCAGCATGTGAAACGCGCCGGGTTTGCAATCTTTTTAGCGATGGCTTGCAGCAGCAAGTGCGTGCATGTAACTGCTCAAATGGATGTCAATGAGCATGACGGTGGGCTGTCAAGCCTTATACAAGTCATATTATTACCGCGTAAACAAGTAAACAACAACAATAAACAACACATTACATATAGTCAGCAACCACCTTCAGTCGAATAGTTTGTGATAGAATTCAAATAGTTTCAACTATAGTTGTAATCTACGAATAGTTTAACAATGTACTTATTACAATAAAAAGACAATAAATTAATACAACGTCAAAAATAAAGAACATAAAATGAAGCATAAACATAACATATACATGTGACCGAATACTGCGATGATAACTCATGTAACTCACTTCTCCTGATCTACATAAAAGTGATTGTTGATTGTCCTACACGTTCGAAATACGCTGCCAGGTTGCTTCCTGTCTAGATGAGGGTTATACATACAGCATATACATACAGTATGATCGCTACTTCTTTTGAAACAGCGTGCCTCTTTGCGTTGCGCACCCACCCAGTCAAACAACCGGCTGGGTTTACTATAAGCAAGTTCGTTTGGTATGGTAGTGAACGGTAGTGTTGGTACGTGTTCGTACGGTTTCCGTACGATACCCAACACGTGAAAGTTTTTGCAAACTACGCAATTCTACGCATTCCAACGCAGAATGGGGTGCGTGAGAATGGCCCCAATGTTGCGTTGTTCAAAATTTGCGTTAACACAATCAGTCACATTCCTAACGCACTTTCTCGCACTCCAACGCAAAATGGGGTGCGTGGGAAGTGCGTAAACGATGCGTTGTTCAAAATTTGCGTTAACGCTGCGTCATGATTTACCAGAGTGGTTGTTAATGCGTGACACACATGATTTTCGACAGGTGAAAATTGCATTGTTTTATAGAATGATGCCGCGCTCGAGTCGACGTCGGTGAGTCGCGCGGCGTTTTCGGGCCAAAAGGGCGATCGGTATGAGGTGAAGCGGCCGCAGGACTCCAATATCCTCCGAGGAGACGGCGCATTCAACGGCGGACAGAAAAAGAAAGAGGTGCGGACGACTAAGGGCGAGCGATTCGAGACCAAGAAACACACCGAATCGGACATTTGGAAGGTGAGTCAAACGGATACTTCAATCTTTAATTGAAAATTGAAAATTTGACATTTGGAACATGTATGTTTAGAACAACGGTGCCGCCGCCGCTGCGACGACTGTGAACCGGGAAACGTACAAGAACGTGAAGGGCGAGCGGTTTGACGTGAAAAAGCCAAAGGACTCGAAAATACTCAATGGCGACGGATCGTTTACAAGTGAGAGTCAAACAAGAACAGCGTTCCGTGGCAGTAAGGGAGAGCGAATCGAGCCCGTCAAACGGGAAAGCTCCGACTTGTTCAAGGTAAGCAAATTAATATAAATAATTTCTTTTTATGAAACTTCAATGTGGGCTTGCAGAGTTCGGCAAAGCTGGACGGCACCACCATCAACCGATCTGCCTACACTGGACAGAAGGGCGAGCGCTTCGAGACGAAGAGGCCGCAGGATTCCGACATTCTGCGTGGCGACGGTGCATTCAACGCGCAGAGCCAGAGCCGCACCGACTTCCAGGGCGCCCAGGGAGAGCGGTACGACACTGTCAGGCCGGAGGCGTCCGACATCTGGAAGGCCGACGGCAAGCTGGACGGCACCACCATCAACCGATCTGCCTACACTGGACAGAAGGGCGAGCGCTTCGAGACGAAGAGGCCGCAGGATTCCGACATTCTGCGTGGCGACGGTGCATTCAATGCGCAGAGCCAGAGCCGCACCGACTTCCAAGGCACCAAGGGAGAGCGGTACGACACTGTCAGGCCGGAGGCGTCCGACATCTGGAAGGCCGACGGCAAGCTGGACGGCACCACCATCAACCGATCTGCCTACACTGGACAGAAGGGCGAGCGCTTCGAGACGAAGAGGCCGCAGGATTCCGACATTCTGCGTGGCGAAGGTGCATTCAATGCGCAGAGCCAGAGCCGCACCGACTTCCAGGGCGCCCAGGGAGAGCGGTACGACACTGTCAGGCCGGAGGCGTCCGACATCTGGAAGGCCGACGGCAAGCTGGACGGCACCACCATCAACCGATCTGCCTACACTGGACAGAAGGGCGAGCGCTTCGAGACGAAGAGGCCGCAGGATTCCGACATTCTGCGTGGCGACGGTGCATTCAATGCGCAGAGCCAGAGCCGCACCGACTTCCAAGGCACCAAGGGAGAGCGGTACGACACTGTCAGGCCGGAGGCGTCCGACATCTGGAAGGCCGACGGCAAGCTGGACGGCACCACCATCAACCGATCTGCCTACACTGGACAGAAGGGCGAGCGCTTCGAGACGAAGAGGCCGCAGGATTCCGACATTCTGCGTGGCGACGGTGCATTCAATGCGCAGAGCCAGAGCCGCACCGACTTCCAAGGCACCAAGGGAGAGCGGTACGACACTGTCAGGCCGGAGGCGTCCGACATCTGGAAGGCCGACGGCAAGCTAGACGGCACCACCATCAACCGATCTGCCTACACTGGACAGAAGGGCGAGCGCTTCGAGACGAAGAGGCCGCAAGACTCCGACATTCTGCGTGGCGACGGTGCTTTCAATGCGCAGAGCCAGAGCCGCACCGACTTCCAAGGCACCAAGGGAGAGCGGTACGACACTGTCAGGCCGGAGGCGTCCGACATCTGGAAGGCCGACGGCAAGCTGGACGGCACTACCATCAACCGATCTGCCTACACTGGACAGAAGGGCGAGCGCTTCGAGACGAAGAGGCCGCAGGATTCCGACATTCTGCGTGGCGACGGTGCATTCAATGCGCAGAGCCAGAGCCGCACCGACTTCCAGGGCGCCCAGGGAGAGCGGTACGACACTGTCAGGCCGGAGGCGTCCGACATCTGGAAGGCCGACGGCAAGCTGGACGGCACCACCATCAACCGATCTGCCTACACTGGACAGAAGGGCGAGCGCTTCGAGACGAAGAGGCCGCAGGATTCCGACATTCTGCGTGGCGACGGTGCATTCAATGCGCAGAGCCAGAGCCGCACCGACTTCCAAGGCACCAAGGGAGAGCGGTACGACACTGTCAGGCCGGAGGCGTCCGACATCTGGAAGGCCGACGGCAAGCTGGACGGCACCACCATCAACCGATCTGCCTACACTGGACAGAAGGGCGAGCGCTTCGAGACGAAGAGGCCGCAGGACTCCGACATTCTGCGTGGCGACGGTGCTTTCAATGCGCAGAGCCAGAGCCGCACCGACTTCCAAGGCACCAAGGGAGAGCGGTACGACACTGTCAGGCCGGAGGCGTCCGACATCTGGAAGGCCGACGGCAAGCTAGACGGCACCACCATCAACCGATCTGCCTACACTGGACAGAAGGGCGAGCGCTTCGAGACGAAGAGGCCGCAAGACTCCGACATTCTGCGTGGCGACGGTGCTTTCAATGCGCAGAGCCAGAGCCGCACCGACTTCCAAGGCACCAAGGGAGAGCGGTACGACACTGTCAGGCCGGAGGCGTCCGACATCTGGAAGGCCGACGGCAAGCTGGACGGCACTACCATCAACCGATCTGCCTACACTGGACAGAAGGGCGAGCGCTTCGAGACGAAGAGGCCGCAGGATTCCGACATTCTGCGTGGCGACGGTGCATTCAATGCGCAGAGCCAGAGCCGCACCGACTTCCAGGGCGCCCAGGGAGAGCGGTACGACACTGTCAGGCCGGAGGCGTCCGACATCTGGAAAGCCGACAGCAAGCTGGACGGCATCACCATCAACCGATCTGCCTACACTGGACAGAAGGGCGAGCGCTTCGAGACAAAGAGGCCGCAGGATTCCGACATTCTGCGTGGCGACGGTGCATTTAATGCGCAGAGCCAGAGCCGCACCGACTTCCAGGGCGCCCAGGGAGAGCGGTACGACACTGTCAGGCCGGAGGCGTCCGACATCTGGAAGGCCGACGGCAAGCTGGACGGCACCACCATCAACCGATCTGCCTACACTGGACAGAAGGGCGAGCGCTTCGAGACGAAGAGGCCGCAGGACTCCGACATTCTGCGTGGCGACGGTGCTTTCAATGCGCAGAGCCAGAGCCGCACCGACTTCCAGGGCGCACAGGGAGAGCGGTACGACACTGTCAGGCCGGAGGCGTCCGACATCTGGAAGGCCGACGGCAAGCTGGACGACACCACCATCAACCGATCTGCCTACACTGGACAGAAGGGCGAGCGCTTCGAGACAAAGAGGCCGCAGGATTCCGACATTCTGCGTGGCGACGGTGCATTTAATGCGCAGAGCCAGAGCCGCACCGACTTCCAGGGCGCCCAGGGAGAGCGGTACGACACTGTCAGGCCGGAGGCGTCCGACATCTGGAAGGCCGACGGCAAGCTGGACGGCACCACCATCAACCGATCTGCCTACACTGGACAGAAGGGCGAGCGCTTCGAGACGAAGAGGCCGCAGGACTCCGACATTCTGCGTGGCGACGGTGCTTTCAATGCGCAGAGCCAGAGCCGCACCGACTTCCAGGGCGCACAGGGAGAGCGGTACGACACTGTCAGGCCGGAGGCGTCCGACATCTGGAAGGCCGACGGCAAGCTGGACGACACCACCATCAACCGATCTACCTACACTGGACAGAAGGGCGAGCGCTTCGAGACGAAGAGGCCGCAGGATTCCGACATTCTGCGTGGCGACGGTGCATTCAATGCGCAGAGCCAGAGCCGCACCGACTTCCAGGGCGCCCAGGGAGAGCCGTACGACACTGTCAGGCCGGAGGCGTCCGACATCTGGAAAGCCGACGGCAAGCTGGACGGCACCACCATCAACCGATCAGCCTACACTGGACAGAAGGGCGAGCGCTTCGAGACGAAGAGGCCGCAGGATTCCGACATTCTGCGTGGCGACGGTGCATTCAATGCGCAGAGCCAGAGCCGCACCGACTTCCAGGGCGCCCAGGGAGAGCGGTACGACACTGTCAGGCCGGAGGCGTCCGACATCTGGAAAGCCGACGGCAAGCTGGACGGCACCACCATCAACCGATCTGCCTACACTGGACAGAAGGGCGAGCGCTTCGAGACGAAGAGGCCGCAGGATTCCGACATTCTGCGTGGCGACGGTGCATTCAATGCGCAGAGTCAGAGCCGCACCGACTTCCAGGGCGCACAGGGAGAGCGGTACGACACTGTCAGGCCGGAGGCGTCCGACATCTGGAAGGCCGACGGCAAGCTGGACGACACCACCATCAACCAATCTGCCTACACTGGACAGAAAGGCGAGCGCTTCGAGACGAAGAGGCCGCAAGACTCCGACATTCTGCGTGGCGACGGTGCTTTCAATGCGCAGAGCCAGAGCCGCACCGACTTCCAAGGCACCAAGGGAGAGCGGTACGACACTGTCAGGCCGGAGGCGTCCGACATCTGGAAGGCCGACGGCAAGCTGGACGGCACCACCATCAACCGATCTGCCTACACTGGACAGAAGGGCGAGCGCTTCGAGACGAAGAGGCCGCAAGACTCCGACATTCTGCGTGGCGACGGTGCTTTCAATGCGCAGAGCCAGAGCCGCACCGACTTCCAAGGCACCAAGGGAGAGCGGTACGACACTGTCAGGCCGGAGGCGTCCGACATCTGGAAGGCCGACGGCAAGCTGGACGGCACTACCATCAACCGATCTGCCTACACTGGACAGAAGGGCGAGCGCTTCGAGACGAAGAGGCCGCAGGATTCCGACATTCTGCGTGGCGACGGTGCATTCAATGCGCAGAGCCAGAGCCGCACCGACTTCCAGGGCGCCCAGGGAGAGCGGTACGACACTGTCAGGCCGGAGGCGTCCGACATCTGGAAAGCCGACAGCAAGCTGGACGGCATCACCATCAACCGATCTGCCTACACTGGACAGAAGGGCGAGCGCTTCGAGACAAAGAGGCCGCAGGATTCCGACATTCTGCGTGGCGACGGTGCATTTAATGCGCAGAGCCAGAGCCGCACCGACTTCCAGGGCGCCCAGGGAGAGCGGTACGACACTGTCAGGCCGGAGGCGTCCGACATCTGGAAGGCCGACGGCAAGCTGGACGGCACCACCATCAACCGATCTGCCTACACTGGACAGAAGGGCGAGCGCTTCGAGACGAAGAGGCCGCAGGACTCCGACATTCTGCGTGGCGACGGTGCTTTCAATGCGCAGAGCCAGAGCCGCACCGACTTCCAGGGCGCACAGGGAGAGCGGTACGACACTGTCAGGCCGGAGGCGTCCGACATCTGGAAGGCCGACGGCAAGCTGGACGACACCACCATCAACCGATCTGCCTACACTGGACAGAAGGGCGAGCGCTTCGAGACAAAGAGGCCGCAGGATTCCGACATTCTGCGTGGCGACGGTGCATTTAATGCGCAGAGCCAGAGCCGCACCGACTTCCAGGGCGCCCAGGGAGAGCGGTACGACACTGTCAGGCCGGAGGCGTCCGACATCTGGAAGGCCGACGGCAAGCTGGACGGCACCACCATCAACCGATCTGCCTACACTGGACAGAAGGGCGAGCGCTTCGAGACGAAGAGGCCGCAGGACTCCGACATTCTGCGTGGCGACGGTGCTTTCAATGCGCAGAGCCAGAGCCGCACCGACTTCCAGGGCGCACAGGGAGAGCGGTACGACACTGTCAGGCCGGAGGCGTCCGACATCTGGAAGGCCGACGGCAAGCTGGACGACACCACCATCAACCGATCTGCCTACACTGGACAGAAGGGCGAGCGCTTCGAGACGAAGAGGCCGCAGGATTCCGACATTCTGCGTGGCGACGGTGCATTCAATGCGCAGAGCCAGAGCCGCACCGACTTCCAGGGCGCCCAGGGAGAGCGGTACGACACTGTCAGGCCGGAGGCGTCCGACATCTGGAAAGCCGACGGCAAGCTGGACGGCACCACCATCAACCGATCAGCCTACACTGGACAGAAGGGCGAGCGCTTCGAGACGAAGAGGCCGCAGGATTCCGACATTCTGCGTGGCGACGGTGCATTCAATGCGCAGAGCCAGAGCCGCACCGACTTCCAGGGCGCCCAGGGAGAGCGGTACGACACTGTCAGGCCGGAGGCGTCCGACATCTGGAAAGCCGACGGCAAGCTGGACGGCACCACCATCAACCGATCTGCCTACACTGGACAGAAGGGCGAGCGCTTCGAGACGAAGAGGCCGCAGGATTCCGACATTCTGCGTGGCGACGGTGCATTCAATGCGCAGAGTCAGAGCCGCACCGACTTCCAGGGCGCACAGGGAGAGCGGTACGACACTGTCAGGCCGGAGGCGTCCGACATCTGGAAGGCCGACGGCAAGCTGGACGACACCACCATCAACCAATCTGCCTACACTGGACAGAAAGGCGAGCGCTTCGAGACGAAGAGGCCGCAAGACTCCGACATTCTGCGTGGCGACGGTGCTTTCAATGCGCAGAGCCAGAGCCGCACCGACTTCCAAGGCACCAAGGGAGAGCGGTACGACACTGTCAGGCCGGAGGCGTCCGACATCTGGAAGGCCGACGGCAAGCTGGACGGCACCACCATCAACCGATCTGCCTACACTGGACAGAAGGGCGAGCGCTTCGAGACGAAGAGGCCGCAGGACTCCGACATTCTGCGTGGCGACGGTGCTTTCAATGCGCAGAGCCAGAGCCGCACCGACTTCCAAGGCACCAAGGGAGAGCGGTACGACACTGTCAGGCCGGAGGCGTCCGACATCTGGAAGGCCGACGGCAAGCTGGACGACACCACCATCAACCGATCTGCCTACACTGGACAGAAGGGCGAGCGCTTCGAGACGAAGAGGCCGCAAGACTCCGACATTCTGCGTGGCGACGGTGCATTCAATGCGCAGAGCCAGAGCCGCACCGACTTCCAGGGCGCCCAGGGAGAGCGGTACGACACTGTCAGGCCGGAGGCGTCCGACATCTGGAAGGCCGACGGAAAGCTGGACGACACCACCATCAACCGATCTGCCTACACTGGACAGAAGGGCGAGCGCTTCGAAACGAAGAGGCCGCAGGATTCCGACATTCTGCGTGGCGACGGTGCATTCAACGCGCAGAGCCAGAGCCGCACCGACTTCCAGGGCGCCCAGGGAGAGCGGTACGACACTGTCAGGCCGGAGGCGTCCGACATCTGGAAGGCCGACGGCAAGCTGGACGGCACCACCATCAACCGATCTGCCTACACTGGACAGAAGGGCGAGCGCTTCGAGACGAAGAGGCCGCAGGATTCCGACATTCTGCGTGGCGACGGTGCATTCAATGCGCAGAGCCAGAGCCGCACCGACTTCCAGGGCGCCCAGGGAGAGCGGTACGACACTGTCAGGCCGGAGGCGTCCGACATCTGGAAGGCCGACGGAAAGCTGGACGACACAACCATCAACCGATCTGCCTACACTGGACAGAAGGGCGAGCGCTTCGAAACGAAGAGGCCGCAGGATTCCGACATTCTGCGTGGCGACGGTGCATTCAATGCGCAGAGCCAGAGCCGCACCGACTTCCAGGGCGCACAGGGAGAGCGGTACGACACTGTCAGGCCGGAGGCGTCCGACATCTGGAAGACCGACGGCAAGCTGGACGGCACCACCATCAACCGATCTGCCTACACTGGACAGAAGGGCGAGCGCTTCGAGACAAAGAAGCCGCAGGATTCCGACATTCTGCGTGGCGACGGTGCATTCAATGCGCAGAGCCAGAGCCGCACCGACTTCCAGGGCGCACAGGGAGAGCGGTACGACACTGTCAGGCCGGAGGCGTCCGACATCTGGAAGGCCGACGGCAAGCTGGACGGCACCACCATCAACCGATCTGCCTACACTGGACTGAAGGGCGAGCGCTTCGAGACGAAGAGGCCACAGGACTCCGACATTCTGCGTGGCGACGGTGCATTCAATGCGCAGAGCCAGAGCCGCACTGACTTCCAGGGCGCCCAGGGAGAGCGGTACGACACTGTCAGGCCGGAGGCGTCCGACATCTGGAAGGCCGACGGAAAGCTGGACGACACCACCATCAACCGATCTGCCTACACTGGACAGAAGGGCGAGCGCTTCGAAACGAAGAGGCCGCAGGATTCCGACATTCTGCGTGGCGACGGTGCATTCAATGCGCAGAGCCAGAGCCGCACCGACTTCCAGGGCGCCCAGGGAGAGCGGTACGACACTGTCAGGCCGGAGGCGTCCGACATCTGGAAGACCGACGGCAAGCTGGACGGCACCACCATCAACCGATCTGCCTACACTGGACAGAAGGGCGAGCGCTTCGAGACGAAGAGGCCGCAGGATTCCGACATTCTGCGTGGCGACGGTGCATTCAATGCGCAGAGCCAGAGCCGCACCGACTTCCAGGGCGCCCAGGGAGAGCGGTACGACACTGTCAGGCCGGAGGCGTCCAACATCTGGAAGGCCGACGGAAAGCTGGACGACACCACCATCAACCGATCTGCCTACACTGGACAGAAGGGCGAGCGCTTCGAAACGAAGAGGCCGCAGGATTCCGACATTCTGCGTGGCGACGGTGCATTCAATGCGCAGAGCCAGAGCCGCACCGACTTCCAGGGCGCCCAGGGAGAGCGGTACGACACTGTCAGGCCGGAGGCGTCCGACATCTGGAAGACCGACGGCAAGCTGGACGGCACCACCATCAACCGATCTGCCTACACTGGACAGAAGGGCGAGCGCTTCGAGACGAAGAGGCCGCAGGATTCCGACATTCTGCGTGGCGACGGTGCATTCAATGCGCAGAGCCAGAGCCGCACCGACTTCCAGGGCGCCCAGGGAGAGCGGTACGACACTGTCAGGCCGGAGGCGTCCAACATCTGGAAGGCCGACGGAAAGCTGGACGACACCACCATCAACCGATCTGCCTACACTGGACAGAAGGGCGAGCGCTTCGAGACGAAGAGGCCGCAGGATTCCGACATTCTGCGTGGCGACGGTGCATTCAATGCGCAGAGCCAGAGCCGCACTGACTTCCAGGGCGCCCAGGGAGAGCGGTACGACACTGTCAGGCCGGAGGCGTCCGACATCTGGAAGGCCGACGGCAAGCTGGACGGCACCACCATCAACCGATCTGCCTACACTGGACAGAAGGGCGAGCGCTTCGAGACGAAGAGGCCGCAGGATTCCGACATTCTGCGTGGCGACGGTGCATTCAATGCGCAGAGCCAGAGCCGCACCGACTTCCAAGGCACCAAGGGAGAGCGGTACGACATTGTCAGGCCGGAGGCGTCCGACATCTGGAAGGCCGACGGCAAGCTGGACGGCACCACCATAAACCGATCTGCCTACACTGGACAGAAGGGCGAGCGCTTCGAGACGAAGAGGCCGCAGGATTCCGACATTCTGCGTGGCGACGGTGCATTCAATGCGCAGAGCCAGAGCCGCACCGACTTCCAGGGCGCCCAGGGAGAGCGGTACGACGTTGTAAAACGCGAAGCGTCTGATATTTGGAAGGTATAATGTTTGCAATTGTCACATATTCTATATCATTAGTTTCAGACCAACGCTAATTTCAAACCTACATCGGTTATGCGCAGTGAGTTCATCTACACCAAAGGAGATCGCTTCGAGATTCGTCGGCCCAAAGATCAGATCAGCATTGGAAACGGTGCCTATTCAAAGTGCGCGCCTTATTTCAATACACATAATTTTAGATTCAACATTTGACGGGACGACTATGAACCGGTCCGACTTTGGTTGGACTATGCGCAGTGTGAGTCAAAGAAACGAACGACAAAATCAAACTCCGAGTTTTCAGTCCGGCAGCTACTCTGATCTGCGCGGTGTGCATCGTCTGCCGCCAATCTCTCGCGGCAGCAAGACGCGATCCAACGAGTCCATCTTCGCGCAGTCCAACGGTACGTGTCGTGATCACGTAATTCACGGACTCTTGTACGCAGGCCCGTCTCGCTGCGAGAGCGAGTACCAGCTCTCGTTCCGAGGCGCGACGGGAGACGCGGCGTTGCGGGAAGCGCAGCAGCGCGTCCGCCCCAGCGACCATCTCCATCTCCGAGGCGAGCACAGCCTGCTCAGCAGCTACGACATGGTAAGTTGGTTCAGTCATAAACATGACATCACTCGCAAGTAGTTTGAAGCCTTCCGACCAGAAATTCAAGTGGATGAATTTCCACTCGGAAGGCGGCATTTTGGGAGTTCGGAGAGGTCGCACGCCCGTATTACAGGAGTTTGCGCATCGTCCGGTCGAGTGTATGGCTGCTGAGCTGATGGAGTCACTTCGAAAGAACCACGACGACACGGACCACTTCGCGTTCCGCGATGTCGACAAGGGACATCACTTCTACAAACCCAAGGAGGGCGAGTAAACGACTGAAGATTGTATAATAGTGTATTTTTGATTCCGCTCGAGCTTTTGCATATCATATTGTAGCTTGTTTGTCGATTGTCGACAGGGTCATGTGTTCATTCATTCCATTGTTTCGCACCACCGGTCTGTCCAATGGCATTCTATAGGCAATAATCTTGCTAGTCACCATTGATTATGGTCCGCATTTCACTAGTTTCACGTGCTTGCTAAATTATGTGTCATTCGAAGATAAATAAACTGTATTATTCAAATGTTGTCAGAGCACTTATTTGAAAGAAGGGATACTGTAGGGAGAGTAACACAACAGTGTACCATTACGCATTTCCCTGATGGTGTTGTAGACAGTAAGTGCCTGGAAACCATGCGTTTCACACTTGAAGAATCCTCGGCACCACCCTCTTCTCAACCTTGACTTCCGGCTGCGGGTATGTAATACGGCAAACTATAATGAGAGGTAAGTACTGTAGGGCTGCTGCATCTCTTATAACAGATTTTTTTTTGAAAGTTGAAGTGGATGGATTCATGGTAGGTTCATCTTCTTAATAGAAGGAGGAGCAGCCACAGCTTTTTGTCGGTCTGCAATCAAAAGGAAGGGATGAAAGAATGCGATGTACAGACAGCTTCTTGTTCTTGCTGCTCAACTTTTGGTAGACTTGATGGATCTGTCAGACTTTACACTCTTGCTACTCTTCTTCCTCGCGACATCCTTCTTCACGGCAGTCTTCGACTTGCAATACACTTTTTTCTGGTCATCCTCCGTCCCCTGTTGCATTTGAGCACTGTCACACGCGCAATTGCATACTGATGTTCATATTGTGGTGATTGATGTGAAGTCATCAATTGCGGTTTCATGTATGTACGCATATCTATGCAATATACAAGGTTCCCGGTACTGATCGGCTTATAGGCTTATAGCGCCATCATTCAGCATGAATCAAAATGATATAATTACAATACGTTGAACCATCAGGTAACAGACAGAACACATAATGGTGACTATTTGCTTGACTTTTTTCAAAATTTCTGATAAACTTATACACATTAAAACAAGCTACTGTTTTGCCAGGTTTCAGTAGGTCTGATTGTTGCAAACGCGTGATATGCCATCAATTTTCTTCGATCGACCATCAATTCTCTCTTTGATGTATGCGTGCGCGCAGATTGGAGTGGGCGAAAAATGCCGGATGCACAGTGGGCAATCGTTGTCTAAGGAAGTCGCAGTGGTCAACAAAAACTAACTGACCGAGTTTTCAGTATGGCAGCTGATCTTATTAGCGTGGAGTGCATTTGCCATCACTCCATCTTTGCACAACTCAGCGGTACGCATTATCATCACGTCAATTACGGGATCTTGCTCGCGGCCCGTCGCATTGGGGTAGAGGCCAGTTTCAGTCGAGATGTGGTTAGTCTACAACCGCGACAACAAGCAATGGGCAACTGCAGCTCAAAACCGCTAACTGGCGAAAGATGATGGGCTCCGCGCTTGCAAGCTGAAGAAGCTGTGAAGGATTCAAATAAGTAGTTTATCTCTTCGTAATAATTTTGTTATTCAGTGTATGTAGTTTGTAGATAATAGCAAGTAATTTGTTCATGCAATACATTCCAATGGTAGTTTGAAGGCAATTCGAGTGTTGTTTGAAGACAGACCTCTAATTCAGGATTTTTTCAAGTCCGCATTACAGGAACAGGAGTTTGATGGGGTTCCTTCGAGAAAAAAACCACGAACCACTTCGCATTCCGCGATTGCGACAAAGAGACATCTATTCCGCATTTCACTAGTTATACAGTGTTGTGCTGTGTAAATTAATTCGTGAAGTATTCTCTTTTCTCACATTACCTTTGTCATTGGTGTTTCGCATTGCGCTCACTCTTAGTGATATTTTTACTTTGACGCGTTAGACGCAACTGCAATAGGATGATTTTTGTCCTGTTATTTTTGATTGATGGCTTATGAGATTCGAAATAAAGAACACTGTAATGTTGCGTTTGTGGTTCGGTGTTGCACGGCTTTCCAGTAGATGTTTCATCCGCCTGTATTGAAGCGATGATATACAATAATACTTGCTGCTCTACAGACAAAAACGCTTTAGAATATATTAATATATCTCATAGTATGATCCATATGTTCAATGAATCATTCATCTTTTGGCAGCTCTTGTAATGAACACACTGCACTATGCAGATATGCGTGAAAATTGCGTGAAAACATGTGTTCCCTCTTCGAAAACACAGAATGTGACCTGTGGCTTTTTCGAGAAAAAAAACACTTTTTCGAAATTGCGCATAAGCTCATGAGCATAAGCGAGCTATTATACGGCGGACCACGCATAATAAACTAGCCACTTTTTCGCGCGGGGGTTCATTTGCGCTAATCGTTGCCAACGCGTGTTTTTCCAAGCGTAGTTCATCAATTTTCTCTTTGATGTCGAATGCGCGCGCGCGTGTGTGTGTGCAGATTGGAGTGGGCGAAAAATGCGCGACAAATCGCAGCGCAGTCCTTGCCAGTAGTCAGTTGCTGTGGTTGGAGCATGACGGAGACGTCGTCTGCCACGCCGTGGCGCAGCATCTACCTGTCCACCGTGCTGCAGGTCGTCATCGGCGTGCAGTTCGGCATCTACCTCATCATCACCTGGCCCTACTTCACCGAGGTCTGATGCATAGATCCAAGTTTCCTGACTTCTCGCTATTTTCTATAAGCAATGTTTTCAGATCGACTCCACTGCGTCGGCGCACTTTCTCGGTCTCATCATCGCATCGTCGAGCTTAGGATGCGCTATCGTAAGTAATGACTTGGAGGTTGAAGAGATGGAACGACATGTGGACTCCTTGTATCTGAGTATGTAGGACTAACAGTTCTCACTGGTTGAAGGAATGGTAGTACTTGCAGAGATGGAGATGAATGTTGTCACAATGTATCTAACAGCAATGGTAGTAGTTAAAGAAATGGAAAAACATGATGTCCCAGTACCTCTACTGTATGCCTCCAGTTCAACCCGATCTTCGGCATGTGGACGCAGAAGACCATGTCGACGCGCTACCCGGTCACCGTCGGCTTCGCTCTGGCGCTCGTCGGCCACGCCTTCTACTTCCTTGCGCCCAACTTTGGCGAGCACGCGCGCTACGTCCTCCTCGTCTCCCGCTTCATCATGGGATGCGGCTCGGGTGGGTCGCCTTCATCTCAAGCCGTATATGTACTATCCATGCCTATAGTCGGATTGGATCCTATATGCCATCCGTGACATTTCACATGTTGTGCAGTTTCGTGCAACACAACGTGTATGTCTTCGAATATCCAAAACGCTTTGTGAGAGGGAATCGAACCCTTGGGTAGCTCGCAACGATCGCGCGCTGACGGCGCGCAGCGGTAGTTTGCGCCGCCAGCGCACAATCGCTGCGTGCTGCTCACGGGTTCGATTCCTACTAATGGAAGCGTTTTGGATATTTGATGACATACATGTTGTGTTGCACAAAACTGCACAACATGTGAAATGTCACGGATGGCATATAGGATCCCATCCGACTATATCACATATGATTGCGGATGAATTAGAACTCATTGTTTACAGCTTCATAAACACAAACAGTCTTTCGAGCTTTTGACTTTTGAACACTCACGTCAGCTACATATCAGACGCAATCGGAGATTTGCAGTGGTTTAACCATACCAGAGACGTCCTTGTTGAACCACTGCAAACAAAACGTGATATCGTCGTCCAGACTATGCCAGACTTCATTCGGAATCATGGCTGGTCAATGCAGGTTGTGTGACGTCTCTGCGCTCGTACGTGGCGACTGCGTCGACGGCTGGAGATCGGCTCAAGGCGGTGACGTACTCGAGCGCCGGCTACTCGGCCGGCACCCTCGTCGGACCGGCTATTGCTGTCAGTCAAAACACACACACAATAGTTTATAGCATATCATATACATGAGACACTTTAGAAAACGGAAAGCTAATCTGGCTACCATGAGAGTGAATCGCCACACCACAGGGGCTTGGTGAATGTCGCAAGAATGGTTGACTGATGAGAGGGGAATCTAACCAGCGACCGTGAGATTGAGAGCCGAACGCTCTATTTACTGAGCCGCGCCTCCGGATATTATAACAAAGAGTCAGTCCCCGGATCCCGGATATAAGTTTATAGCATATTGCAACACTTGTGCAGAGTCAATCCCGGGTAAACATCCAACGAAGCAGAAAACAAGGTTTTCAGAGTCTGTTCACGCTGATTCCGGTGGACGCGAACTGGGCGGGCATGCACCTCAACAAGTACTCCATCACATCAGTGTTCATGATGGTGTGCTGCGCGGGGTGAGTATGGAATCGCAGCATTCCAGAAGCGGTGCAACCTGTAAATGCATGAGCGTTAGTACACCGAGTAGAGATGTCCAATGGTCAATCCATTGAGTACATTCGACATTCGAGAAAGCCGCAGCGATATTTTTGTCAACAATGAAAGCGCAAGGAAACGAAATGAAGTTGCAGGTCGATCATCTTGATGAATACGATCTTCGAGGAGCGCCACGCGGGCATGCTGAGCGAGGAGGAGAAGGAGGGTGCGTGTGTCATCCACCGATTCACTGTCCGTACAGAGTATATCATCTGTACATGTACGCTGTGCAAACGCTAGCATCTCCCGTACACGAAGTTGGAGAAGTGGAGGAAAAACACGCACAATCATTTGAAGACGCCCACTGTTCCACTACGACGCATACACTAACATACCATGTTGCATACACGTAGCGTAGTTGGGTCATCTTGCTCTTGCGCTTGGAACACATGATGGGTGGAGGAAAATTGGGTGTGACACACAGTGACTTGCAGACGTGACCCTGCCGAAGGCTGACAAGCCGGCGCTCCTCATCTGCTGCCTGTGCAACTTCATCGTACTCGGAGTGGAGATGGGACTCGAGGGGTGAGCGAATACAGAACTACAGAACACAAACATTATCATTTAGAACAATGTCGCCGATCACCATGTCGCTATACGACTGGAGCGCGGAAGCGGCTGTCAGGTAGGATGTTAGTTAGACATGAAACATGAAAATGCAGATGCATTCAAGCTGCTGGCAGTATCATCAAAACATTTAGAGTTGTCTTTGCAAAACATAATCGTCTTTCGACTCGCTCCCGAAAAGATTGGAAAAAGACACCTTCAGGTACAACGGTCTTCTCATCGTCGGTTCATGCTCGTCGGACCTTCTTTCCTATGTGGCTCTCTCGCAGACCAGAGCGTCCAAAATGTGTGTTTGCGAATTCTTTAAAGATACAAACCACTCTAAATTTCGGGTATAAATGTGCTACGTGATGAAAAAAATCATGTTTGGTATATCCCTGTAAGTAGAGGTCAGACTCGTCAACTTCTGCTAGCAAAAGACTCTCAGAAAGATCCTCAGAATTTTTGTAACATGCGTTTTTGATGCATAATCGAGTCCTCACTTTTGAAAAAAGTGTTCAAACTAATAGTTCAGCGATCGCCGCAAGCAGTTGTTCTTTGGAGTGTGCATGATCGCTCTCTACTACCTCCTCCAGTTTCCCTGGCCCTTCTATGGAGCTCTGGTGGACCACAGATATGGTGGGTGTGGTCATATAAATCAAGGTTCTTGAATCCTGTGCATGTGGCTTTAAGCCTTATGATATCCAAAACTGTTCGTAAATGCACTTGTCACACTCATTTTATTACAGCAACACGAATGCAAACCACAGACACGACATTCCCAAAAAATTATCGAAATTGGTGAATCGAAATCAGAGACCATTTACGTGAATCAAATCAAACCCGATCAGCTTGATGAGCTTAATGTCGCAGAGTCGCAGTGATTTATGGGTTTTTGTTTACAAAAAACACAATTTCAGATAACAGCACAGGGTACAGCGGTGCGGGCTGTTATGACAGGTAGAAAGATTATGAAATTATGATAAGAAAAAAAGTATGATGCGTTAGAATTATAAAAATTGGATTTGTATAAAATGATTGATAAAATATCATATTAGCTTATCATTATATATATATATATATATATATATATATATATATTTAGATACGATTGGTGCTCGTCGACGTACCGTCAGCCGCTCTGGCTCTTCGCTGTAATGATGATCGGACCACTATCGCTGGGGTATGATATGCTTTTTTTGTTTAGCCGGTTGAATCCGGGGTCCTTCTAGACGAAAACAAAATGGTTTTCGGTCAGCTAATAGAAGTTGGGTTTACTTACACACTGTTTTTAAAGACCACGAAATTGGCAACGCGCTTCGAGCTAGTTAAAATTACTCTTTCCTCTTTCCGAATACAAACTTGGTCATTCCGTTTTTAGATATTGCTGGATCGTGGCTACGGCGAACACGCTTCTCTCGGAAGTGCTCGGACCGAGAAAGCAGGTGATGCAACTCGCCGATACGCGAGACAGGTTACGCGATGATGTAACAGCTAATTACAGGGAATGTGGCAAGGCGCGATGACGTTCGCTGGCAGCATGGGACAGCTTATCTTCCCCATTTTCATGAGGTGACATTTCGAAAACTGTGCACCGTGTTACTGTGTACTTCACTACACAACTACATATGAAATTTTTCGAGAGCAAAACACTTGTGAGCTCACATATAAAAAACACATATATTTGCAGTTCGCTGTTCGACACTACTGGTATGGTGTGGATCTCGGTGATCCCGTTCTCGATGTGCATCGGATCGCTGGTCCTCATCCTCCTCTGCTGGCGTCGACTCGTGCCGCTCTCTGTGCCCCGCCAACTCGATCAAATCGCACCCGCTCACTGAACACAGCTTTTTCTTCTAAACCCCAGCTTTTTTCGTGCCTACTATTATGCTTGCATTGTTCTTCCCGAACAACTTTTTTTATAAACTCTTTAAAAAGTCCTGAGCGTTTTTAAAATAGCTTTTGCACTCGCCGTCTATCAGCAACGGTTGGTACATTCGTTGTCTTGCTGCTTTGGACAGTTTGATTTTTCGCACAGTTTGATTTCTTCGGACAGCGATTGCTCTCTCTCTCTCTCTCTCTCTCTCTCTCTCTCTCTCTCTCTTTCTCTCTCTCTCTCTCTCTCTCTCCCACTGCATTGCCGTGTCACTTCCCATTCTCGGTGCGCCGATCAATTTCCAGAAACTCGTCCGGGAAAGTTACACCGAAACGTCGCATGTAGTTCTGTCATTCTGGACCATCACAATGACATAATCCATAAGTTGCTATATTTATTAGCAGCGTCTCTCGCGATCGAGATTATTATAATACAACTATACACATTCCGAAAAACAAGTTATGTGACAAAAGGGGACAGCGAAAAATGTTGTGTCTGTGTGTCACATTGTAATAACGATATTATCATAAGATCTCTTCTCTCTCATCTACTGTATATGTACAGGTAGGTGTACTCGTGCGGCCTGAGTGTGTGTGTCTCGACAACAAGTCGATGCGGAATCATCCATCGTGAATAAGACAGGGTCACTTTGCCTTGTGCGAGCACTTGGTCACCCATCGAAGCAGCTGCAGCATGTTGCGGCGCTTCGGCTTGTCCTCGGCAGAGACACAAGTAGAGGGCACAGGCGAAGGAGCCGGAGGGTGATGCGCCGGATCGGACTGCGTCGACCCAGCACTCTCATTCGAACGATCCGAGATCTGAAAAACAAATCTTTGAAACCGTAGCTCCATAACAATGTATGATTAAACTTTTTAGAAATATACTTCGATTTATATGTCAAAAACTCTTTTGAATAGACTATTCCAGAAATCGAACCAGCTTGATTGGAAGTGCACAGGTGTGGCTGTGCGATAAGTGCATTCATGTGACACGTTGTGACGTCATGATTCCACCGCGGCTTTATCGCCTTCCGTGGGTCACGCGGATGCAGGCGGATGCAGGCCCGTATCAATGAGACATATATGGTTTATTGGAGCGGTCTTACATGAGTGATTAATAGCGTGGACTTGATTTGTCACTGCAACCAAGAGTGTCACGAGAGAGTGCGCGCGCGATAAGGATAGCGTAGGTATGAGCTCGGAAATGACGAGTGCTTAAAAAAAGGCTCACCTGAGATAGCTTGCGGGTGACAAAGCCCTGCTCGGCGGACGAGAAGGTGGTCTGATCGAGTTCCTCCATCTACAACAACCATGATGAGAAGGAGCTATGAGCAGAGAACACTCACGTCGACTTCCTCGATTTCCGAGATCTTGCGCAGCAGTCTGGTGTGCAGGTCGTCGACGGGAATGCCGCGGCGCGCCAGCATCTGTCTGTAATTTGCGACTTACTCAAAATTGATAATTTGAATCTGGGAAATGTGAGTACTCACCGCCTCTTCTGCTGGCGCTTCTCGCGGATCTCGACGAGTCGGTTGTGCCTCTTCTGGTCCATGAGTGAGTCTAGGGACATGGCCTGCGTCTCTGAAACAATGAGACAGTTCACACCCTGCGCGCGTTATATGGAGTTCCACATATCAGGTTCCTCGATCGCGATCACTCTTCTTTTTTTTCGGACACAACTAGCAATAACAGAAAGTGCACATCGCCGCACCCGTAATTAATACGAGTTAGAAAAAGAGAGTTTGAGGGATTGAGGTGCTCAATTGAAAGGGCGATGACGGCAAACGCGCGCGCGCGCGCGCGAGAGAGAGAGAGAGAGAGAGAGAGAGAGAGAGAGAGAGAGAGAGAGAGAAAGAAAGCCCAAGAACGACTATCGTCGACTCACCGCTGGGCATGGCGAGCATCTGGGTGATCTTGCGCTGCGCCTTGACGGGCGGCTCCTTCTTTCTCTGTGGCTGCGCGGCATAGAGCTGGAAGTCCTTGCGGAACACGGGCACCGCGAACGCCATTCTCGCCTTCTGCAACACGATCGAATGGCAATAATAGAGTTTCGCAGCGAGACAACGATGTCATCTGACAGACGATAACAGAGCGTGCAGTGAATGACGAGGAGGAAAGTGCGTGCACTGTACGTCATGCAAAACACAGGCGCTGCGGTAGCGGGAGACAAAGAAGAGAGAGGGGGGAGGGGGGAGGAGAACCCCCAAAGATTGCGTGAACGCGCGCGGTCGCTCAGCCCCCGCCACTGAACGACTTATAAATGCACAAACTCTTATCTAATACAGAGCGTGTGTGTGCGTGTGATAGGGGGGAAGCCTAATCGAAAGCCGCTGGATGCATGAACATCGAGGCGAGAAAAAGTGATTGTGTGGAGAATGCGACATTACACTGAGGACACTGTGGGAAGATCCGAAAGGCGACACTTAACGCGGTCTCCTTCGAACAACTGCATCAGTGCGGCGGCGACAGTGAGATATTGCAAAATGATGGGGGGTGGAGAATATGTTTCGCGATCGACGTGCCGATTCGCTCAACACCCGCAATCACAGACAATACAAAAACAGAATATGGAGAGAAAACGCGAAGCTCATCCTACTTTCGATAGGGGGGCAGATAAGAGTGTGTAAGGAGGAAGGGCGGGGAAAGCCTCTCTTTCTCTCTCACTCACTCTCCCCACGCCGCCTCTCACTCTCACTCTCACCAGAGCGCGTAGTAGAAAGTGCAAGAAAACAGTGGCCGAGTCAGGCGCTCCCACCACTCTGCCTGTGTATTAATAGCCCGCAAAAGCGAACCAGCCCGCAAAAGCTCCATAAATCTCTCGAAACGCCTGTGATGCGATGTGGAACAGGAGTATGTGAGAGTTGGGGGGAGAGGTATGCGACTGTGTGTGCAAGACGGACAAACATCAGCTGATCCTCTCGAAGAGAATCGCCCCCGGCTGGCGAGCAACTGTCATAAATCACTACAAGCACCCCCACGTGTCCAGCCTCCGATAGCTGACGCCAATGAATTTCAGACAGCAGCGAGCAGCGAGCAGCAGACAAAACAACAACCAGCGGCGCACCAAACTGGTTACATACCACCGACGCCGCGACCCGTTTCGCAGGGAGAAAGCGAAAAAAGTGACGTCAGCAGCAGCAGCGGCAGAAACAGCCTGGTGGCCGCGGTCGCGAAACGTGACAAACTGGGGGTTGGGTATGGTCGCCTCCACCGTTGGTCGCTCCCACCAGCGGTCGTTCTCTGACGGGGCCGATTTCGTGGAAAGGAAGCAGCATACGCTTCTCTCTCTCAAACACACACACACACACACACACGCATACACACACACACATAAAATACGAACCGCGCCGCGAAAACATGATCGGTTGATAGGCAGACAGTGCGACGGGCGAGCATGCAGGTCGCATAGGCTGGCGGGGAGCGCGGCGATTGGAGAGATCCAGAGAAGGCTGGATGCGGTGAGAGTGGGAAGAGTGGGGCGTGAGCAAAACGTTGACAAGTAGATAACAGTGGGAACGGCGCGGAGTGCGCGTGCGCCTAAATAGAGTGAAATTCGAACGAATCACGGGGCAACCGATTCATTTATGCAGAATACGGTGAATCACCCCTGCTGCACGCTGCACACGCCCCGTGTTGTTGTTTTGTTGGATTGAGTGGGGCAATGCGAGAGAGAGAGAGAGAGAGAGAGAGAGGAGTTGGGTGGGTCGCTATCGGACGCGCACAAATCCGCGGGTAGATAATAAGATAATGCTTAAAGGGAGTGTACACTCTGAATTTCGAAGTTGAATTAGCACCGGGATGTGAAAATATGTTGAAAATGATGTACTTTTGTCAATGCAACTATGTGTCGGAGATACCTATAAGTCGGTGAAAAATTCTTTTGAACATTGAAAATTGGCACCAATTGGCACCAATTTCTGCATTTTGATAGATTTTGCGCTCAATTTTCACCAACTTGCAGCCATTTTCAGCAAATAGTTGTATTGACAAAACTGAGTAGTTTTCAACATACTTTCACATCCCGGTGCTAACTCAACTTCGGAATTCAGAGTGTACACTCCCTTTAAAAAGCTTGGCATATAAGCCGGTGGGGTTTTCCGCGTTTTTTACACGTCGAAAGATCGCGAAGCACCGGGAAGAAGCGGTGGTCAAAACAGATAGATAGAAAGAAACTGCTGACTGGGAGAGTCTTATCTAGTTCACCACATTGGCCCCTGCAACGCCAAGTCAATTAACGCGCCACAATACACCACGCACTCTTTCGCAAATACGGTCGAAAGTATCAGTCCCACTGCCACACACACACCTTTTATATCCCCATCCCGAAAGAACAATTTTATACCGAGAGTGATCTTTCTATCGGAAGGATCACTCTTACCGTATACCACCGCGAGAGATTGTACTTTTCGACACCCCGTGCCTCATTTGCCTGTGAATCCCCTGGTGTTAATCGCCGTTCACTAACTTTAGAATGTGTGTATTATGCAAATGTTATCGTGTGGGTTGCACGTGTATGGAAGGCAGGCGGGAGAGGGGAGTGGCGTTCGAAGCTCGCAAATACCGCCCGACCTCGGTTCGAATATGGCTCGAGAACGCAATCAGCAGGTAGGGATTGGCGCCTGAAATAGACAGATCTGACCATGTAAAATTGCGAAACACTGAGTGAAAGTGATTAGAGATGGGTCGTAAACGCGGCGTGTTTATGGACTGATTAGGAGCGCGCCTGTGCAAAAGTTGAGAAATTCCTCTGTGACAGCCGCGATCTATGCTCTCTCTCTCTCTCTCTCTCTCTCTCTCTCTCTCTCTCTCTCTCTCTCTCTCTCTCTCTCTCTCTCTCTCTTTCTCTCCACCCCCCCCCCCCTCACAGCTATATACGTGCTGGATAATGTTGATTAGGACGTAAGTCGAGCTCGTGGTAAGCTGAAAATAGAAGCGGTAAGAGGAGAGGAGGAGGAAGAGAGTGTGCTCGCAAAACTCACACTTTCAGCCAGTACAATCTTCATCAGCAGACTGACGTTGTTGAACGTCTCAACGAGGCTCATTATCACGCCGACCGCATGCAGACCCATCTCCTGTCGCCATCTGCAAAGACATGTGTCATGTGTGGAACAGACACTTCATTCGCAGAGTATATATTTATATTTTTATATTTTATTGCCGTGTTACATAAACAGAGACATTGCAAAACAGGAAAAAAAATAGAGTACGACATTGGTATGTGTGAAAGGGTGACATAACATGAACGACCTATATATGTGTTAAGGTGCGATCAGTCCATCGTAAACGATTCCGAAATGTTTCGAAAGTATTTCGAAGGCACATCGGGAGTGATTCGGGAGATCGGGAGGGAACCGTAGAACACCCACCGTTTTCTACCATAGCTAGTCGTGTTATTGTCTCGCATCATCCGCCGGAACATGATTGCCGTATAGCAATACGCGGTGCAAATGGTGAATGTCGTGACCGCGAATACGACATAGCAGCACCGGTACCACCACTTCTGAACATCTCACTGTAGCCGTGTCCGTGTGTTGTTTGTATTGTTCCACCTTGAACTTGTCGTTCACGAACTTGACCACCAAACTGCTCGGCTGCTCCTCCAGCAAATAGTAGTCGGTGGTAAATAGTACAGCGCAGAACGCGAATCCCGGTGCGATTTGCAGGGTCGCGATTAGATTGCGAGAAATCTGAAGAGATAACCGCTTCCGAGAAAGTTTTACCAACACTACCGCCACTGTACTACGTAATCTTGGCACATTCAAACGCCAGTTTCGAAATGAAGGGGGAGAAGCCTCCCGACACTTCCTGTGAATTACATGAACTAATATGCGACACTTGCTGTAAATCACAGCAAAGTCGGGGTCACTTGCTGTGAAATTCGAACACGAATCAAATACGACACTTGCTGTAAAATACAGGATTAAGAGATCACAATTTTACAAAAATTCATATCAATCAGTGTTGTACTTCCTAGAATAGTTATAAACTTTCAAAAACGATATTGATCATGGTATAGATAAACTAGCGCAAATAATAAATTACGAAACGATAATCTTATCAGACTTATATCACCAATATTGCTACCTTTCTCTGTGAGCTCTCGAGGCGCATCGCATTTGCTCTATTCAGCGCGACGAAGACTGCCGAATTGGCTTGACAAAAGTGCAGCGACCAAGCCAGGTAGATGTACACCTAGGGTAAAAAAGATCAGATTATGAGAAGTTAGACACATTGAATATCAATTAAGACAAGTAAATGGGCAAATGGGGATATATATGCGAATGAGTGTCGTGCATACCTTGGCGCCGATCGGCGACGCTCGCTCGAGCAGTCCCAACTTGGCCGCCACCGAATAATAGTTTACCACTAGGGTCGCGGCGTCGATAACCAGTATCGTCCTTACCATCACGAAAAAGTTGCTGCCAAGGGTTTTTGTGTGTTTCCGGGAGTAGAGGACGATAAGGAGGTAGACTATGAGTGGTAGGGTGAGCAGGGCGATGATAAAGCAGAAGAACGACTGCAGCCCGTCGAAGGCCGAGTAGAAATACATTTGAACGAGTGTAGTTGTTTTATTAGGAAAAGCCAGATAGCAGAATATTGCCTGTCTGACACTATTGGCAGAGGAGGCTCTTAATGAGAGGCGAATCGTCAAAGCGGTTTTTATATACAATACGCATGCTTTCCGCGTAAAGAACGCGATCTTTACTCGGCTGCGAAAAATCAAGACAAGCGAGGTTGATTAGCTACAGACAGTGGCAATGTGCCACGAGATTAAACATGGTTCCGAGAGTTGTCGACTATGCGGTTCGAAGCTCTCTTTTTATTGGCGGCGACAATTCGATTACGCCCCGTAAACCCACTTTGCACCTGCCATCCATGAAGAACACACGTAAAATTAAGTATTGAGAGTATTTCAAATTTCAACTGACAAATCGAGTGTTAAACTGTTTGCTGTGATCAGTGATGGTTAATAGTTCTTTTTTTCAATTTTTACACGCTTGCGTCTATATAAAGTCATAGATTCTGGAGTACATTGGTATGAAAGTACTCAGTGTTCCCAAATGAATGATTCCTACGAGATTGTATGTGCCGTGAAAGGTGAAAGAGCACACGAACTGACACGACTACGTGATATTATGAATATTGCGTGGAAAAGGAAGTGAAGTGGGCGATGAAGGCGACAGTAAAAGTGAAGTATACGAGTGTAAACCATTTATGAAATCGCACCGGCCAATTTTATCCGGCAAAAAAGACAATCACAAATGATCATAGTCAAGCACATGAGATCGCGGCTAGACTCACCAAACTCGAGCAATTTTATTGTACCTATCACAGTGGCGAATTTTAACAAATTATGGTCGAGATCAGTAACAGAATAGACGTACGATACGACGAGGAGAATAGTAGCACCATACGTGAAATGGAGCGATCATCTGGGGAAAGAGGATAGAACGGAACGGTCAATGTAGCGAGAACTGGGGAACTGGGCGTGATTGGTGAGGAGTGACGACATTGAATCAGAATCAGAATATTTATCTCGAATCAAGTGCACACAATATCGATTACGTAAATTACGGTTGGATACGGTAAAATACAGTAACACAATGCCTACTGCGAGTTCTAACAACACGGATTTCGGTTGTTCCGTGAATGCGTACGTGTTGTTGGTGATGCTTGTCATCACCAACAAACATTGAATCACCAACAAACAGGGACGACATTGAATGGATAATGCTAACAGCACCAGCTCCATATCGCAATATCTTTGTGTAGTGATATTCTGAACATTTTTAAACGAAATAAGCATATTTACCATATCTACTCTACCTCATCAAAAATCCGGAAAATGCATACAAATTTTATAGAGCCATATCATCAAAGACAATTCGGGATAATCTCAAATAAAGAAACGTGCTCTTTGGATTCTAGGATAGTACAAACTGTAAGTTACAAAGCGGGAATATGCAAGTGTTAAAACGTATGACAACATGATATCATCCAAAGAACGTGTAACAATGGTAAGGGGTAAAACAAATGAAGATCAGAGTGTGAGAAGTGAGAAACGACATATTGAATATGCAAATTTAGATAAACAAATGGGAATATGCAAATGAGGCTTAGAGGATGGTGCACTTGTCGACAACGTCGGGTAGGCGGCGCTGTTTCTTAGCGTTGGTGTACTGAGCCGGGGTCGACTCGGTCACCCACCACGGAACCTGAGAAAAGGCGATGTGTGAGCGGACACGAGAACAAATCAGTTTGGAATCTGGATTTGCCATGTATGTATATTAACGTTAGAACATCCCCTGTAATTTGGATTAAATGAGCTCAGCTAACGCATCTGACTAAACACACAAATACCCCTTCAGCACCATGTACAGACAATTCTGAAGACGGAATTTAGTGTCCGCTCTCGGTTGATACAGGGGCTAGCTACTACACACGATTGATGTGATGCGTGATTTATCATGTCACGTTCACCCTTCCGTTCCCTCCTCTCCACAACAATTGCAACAATGGATTCGAGATGAATGTTCCGTTGTTCTGATGCCGTTTGCCTCACCTCTCCAATCGTGTGTCGACTCCTGCGATGCGGGGTCGTGTTGCGAGTGTGGCTGGCGCTGATCGCCGGCTCGTGCGAAGACGCAGACGACTCGTTCGCCGAGCTATCGTCACACGGCTCCTGGAAGACAATAGTAGTATCAGACTGTTTATCTCGAATCAAGTAGCGGCGTACAACAAGTATGCAATGCAATAGAACACCGGAGATTCTCCTTTCTGATTTCCTAGAACCATCACATCTAGTACTCTACAATTGCCACCCTACACTGTGAACTGTGGGGGTCGACACCCAACCGAAAGGGGGCAAGGGACCGAAAAGAAACGTATCTTGACGTACGATTGATTGACGAATCTTCACGTATGATTGAGCCCATCTATTGTCATTGTTCACAGGCATTTGTATGTATTTTTCCACATGGATCGCGTACCTGATAGCTGTACTTGCGAATCTCGGGTCGGGTGAGTTCGGTGCGCGGCGTGAGGAAGGCCTCGTGCGGGCGGTACGGCGGCTGTTCGGGAACGATGATGGTGCGGGGCGGGCGCATGCGCACCGTGCCCACGCCCCTCGTGTGCGCCTTGTCGCACTCGTCCACGCCTGGAAATGGGTTTATCTCTGTCTGTCTCTCTCTCTTCCACTTCTTCCCTTTTCTCCCATTTTTCATCTCCCCATTGTCACACCTAGAGGTAGAGACCGATTCCGCTACATCATCGAAGAGATAAACTATACAATGTACTGTCTAATGTACTATCCTATACTAATACTAATGTACTAATGTACTAATGTATACTAATGTACTATCCACTGTCCAAGTCCTACTCACCCTCTCCTTCCTCTTCTTTTTCCTGCTCCTCCTCTCTCACAGGTGGGGGTGGGGCGGGTCTGCGCCGCGACTCCGCCATGGGTGTGTGGTAGCGGCTGCTGCCCGCCTGACTACGCGTGCGAGACGAGACAGACTGCAAAGGAGCGAGTAAAATACTCAACGTACCGAATTCGAGCGAGGACCTAGACCGCTATTGTGCTCCCGCGTAAATTTAATATGCAACCATACAAGGGGAAACTTTACACAGACACAGAAGCGCACAGTTCTAATCCCTAAGTGTGAGCCATTACTAAAAAGGAGTACAATCGATTACCTGTTCGCTGTGCTCGCTGGACGAGGCGCTGTGATTGTCGACCTTGCGCCGCTGGCTCTCCACCGCGCACTGCAGCTCCGCGTCAAACGGCGGGTTGCTGCAAAGGAGACGATTGTGATATAGCCCGCGCCAGAGCGATAGTTTTCGATCTACCTCGCTTGCAGTTCGAAATACGGTGCCATAACCGTCTGCCTCTCTTGTTTTGCGCGCTATTGCCGAGAGCTGACTCTCCGTCTTCCTCTGATCTACCCCACCGCACGCAACTTATTGCGAGCATAGAACTATAACAACTTGGGCTTGGCGAGGCAACTACACGGTTCCGTTTGCTTGACTGCTGCAACGAGACAGGCAATACTATAGAATATCTAGATTTTTCAGTTCGAATACGATTCTCTTTTGTTTTTAGTATCCTCTCAACTAGGAGTTTACTAGATAACCGCGCCGCGCAATAATGCGACACATCATCAATTCCGTAGTTTTTCCGCTATATCCCACCGTTTCCTCGACGTGGACGGGGCGAAGGGACTGGACATGACGTTGATGTCGGATGGCACGTCGGCGGCGGCCTCCTGAAAACACAAAAATGTTCCGACTCCGAATCAACTACATTTCTTCCATTTCTCTGCCAGCGCGCGGTAGTATGCCTACCCCAGTTATTTCCCCAATTCTTCTGAACAGATGTGTTTTTTGTTTGTTTGTTTACTTGTGTTTTTTTTGTTTGTTTTTTATCTTCACTCTAACTTTCTCATTATAGGTTTCTACTATTTTTCCAGATTTTACTTTGTTCGCTACTTTCCTTTCGTCCGCTGTGGCCCTGCACTGATGAGCGTTCAGGCAGTAGGCCCACCACAGTGGATGTTCTTATTTCGATTCTCATTTAGTCAGTAACTCTAGATATAGTACGTTGATGTAGCCTGTCTGCAGGATAATGGGCCGAAACAGGGATTCTGTTTCTTATTTATTTGTGAACTACTCTCTCTGCTTTGTCAATTCCTCATTGTTCAAAAAAATCCTGAACGTGCGTATCGAACCCAAACTAAAACCAAACAAATCGAAACCCGACGCACCCACTGCTGCTTCTTCTGCTGGTGTTTCTGTGATTGGCGGCGGCGGAACGAGGGGAGATTAGACATATCGTACAGGTACGTCTTCTTCACAAACTGCTTCGTGAACTTCTTCTTGATACGCGACCTGCAAACAACATGTTGACCTCAAAAGCATTGTTTTCAATAACATCTACTCGAACACCAAAGTTTGGTATCCTACAACTTCAAAAAGCTCACTTGTATTCTTTGACGCCCTGTCGGCTGCTCTCCTTGCGCAGCGTCGAGCGGAGCAGTTTGGCGCGCTCGATCGCTGTCGCAATGTCCTCGCTCCTACAATGGTACGGTACAGTAATTCAATAACGCGCAATATAGTTATCACAAAGAAAACGCGAGTTCGAGAGTGGTTTCGACTCCTAGCATCTTACCAGGTATAGTAATTCAGTGATACATAGTAACTCGGTAACTTACCAGCTCTTGAGCACCTCGTAGCTGTCCGAAGTGAGCAGCAGCGAGTGATTTTTGCACTTGAGCTGAAAACATAAGACTTTCACGGAATATATACTCCTGTCCTTCCGATCCGCTACACAAATTACTGTTTTGCATACTTATCTATTATCCATTTTGCTGTCGGCCACCTCCTCACCTGAATGCTGCCGTCGATCTCGTTGTAGGCGATCTCGCAGTGTCGCAGGGGAAAGATGCAGCTGCACTCGAAGCGCGGCCCCATGCCGAAGCGCCGCTTGCCGTACACCAGACAGTCCGACAACAGCCAGAACTGACGCTCCGAGTACGTCGCCTCGCCGCAGTGCGCGCGCGGAAATGGAGTATGATTGATAATGATTAGGCGATAGCGATGTTCATGATATGATACTTTGAACGGCCCAAGCACACCGTAAAATATGGACGTTAACTATTTCTCATCACCACAGCGCCTCAGCCATATATACAGAAGAAGAAAACGTGAACCACCAATAGAAGAACATGCAAGAATACACAAAAACAACAATTCTTACCTTGAACAGTGGTCCCTCGCGGATGAAGCGGCGTCCGGGCGCGACAATGTCCTCCTTGAGACCGAGACTCTCCTGGATGTCCCACAGCTTCTCCCCATTCTCAAAGTCCCGGATGCACATCTCGATGAGGTCTGTCGTCTCGCTCATCTCCGATAGAGCAGCTGCGAAAAAGGAATAATTGCACAAATGATGTGAATTATGTAATACAATTGTTATGGTTATGGTACCTTTCAAAAGGAGATGCATTATCCAGGTGCACGTGACAAAGAACAGAAAATTAAAGAATAGTGAAAAGTAAAATACCAACCTTCAATGTCCTCCTTCTCCTTCTCGCAAGGCGACTCGTCGCGAAGGCGTTTCATCAGCAGAACGTATCTGAAAACAATCGATAATCAATCAATGTATCAATAATCAGAAAACAGTTATCCACCTGGGTATCCTCTGAATGGGCATGATCATAAGGGACATGAACTTGATGCCGAGGGAGCGCTGATCCGCCTCCTGCTCCTCCACAAACTCGCGAAACTCCGATTTGAGCATCAGACGCTGAAATGAAATGACATCCAGACCACTGGGCACTGGGGGAAGGGAACTTTTGCACTAATTTGGGAAAAATGTCGAAATCGAGACATGAGCCACATAGTAAGACACATACTGCTATACGAATGCAAGTTTCTAAATCAAATCAGACCACCCACGTTGTACGTCTTCTGGCTGGTCGTGTAGTTGCGGGCGTAGGTGGTGTAGAGGCGGAGAAACGGGCCCATCGTGGAGAAGGCTGTGTGGATGCGCTCGTTCTGGCGCATCGCCGCGAGAACCTCCTGAAAATGGTGGTGTTATGATATCCGATGGCCGTTTTCTCGAGAAAAAAAAACTTGTAGTAATGTGATATGTGAAAAATGAAGCAAGTAATGATGTGAAACATGCAAGAACTGGTACCTTGTTGACGTTGTAGATGGAGGTGAGCTCTCCGAACAGCGAACGCAGATCGTGCTTGGAGATAAGGTTGGGCAGACGCGCCAGCGGGTTGATGTACAGCTACAACGACGACACGTGAACAAGTCAAGTGAACGGGCAGAATAGAAACATTGTGTGCTTTGTAGAATGTGCATTTTTTTCTTGGATCATTTATAATGACACACACAACCCTCACCCGCTGCAGAATGGAGAGGTAGCGGAGGTAGGCGCGCTCCGAGTCGTAGAGCTCCTGCCGCACGCGGTCGTACTCGCTCGTCCCGCCCTCCGACGCCCCGCCCACAGTGTACGCGGGAAACTCGACTGCGCTGTCCACCTACAATAAGACACACCCTCATCGTGGATTCTCATTACTGGTTTTCTAGAACCATAACCATAACTCTAGTACCCTACAGGCATTTCATGTGTGAAGCATCCCTGAGGTGTAATAAATATAATTTTAACGCAATAGACGACAAAACATAGAAGCACCCACCGAGCGGACATCGTTTTGCGAGCTGGCGACAGAGTAGCGCTGCGAGTCTTGCGAGCCTTGACTCGACTGGGACGTCAGCGTGTCGCCGTCCCCTCCGCCGCCCCGCAGCCGCGCACGATAGTTGGCAAACTCAAAGTCCGATGAGAGCACACTCATCTGCAACTACATGCTTTGTTTTAATGTTATGTAGCGACTGTCGTAGGAATAGAAAAGCAACTGAATGGAAAAGAAAACGACATGAATTCATCATCAAATCCTGTGATATCGTGCATTTTTGAATAGTTAACAAATAGAAAAAGGAAAACAAAAGAAATCGATATCGACAAACAACAACCACAAATCAACAAAGTGGGCGGAGTCGGCGTCACATTCAAATCGAAAAATTTCGCGGACTCACACGATCGTGGCGGGACCATTCAAATATCTCAGGCCTATTTTTTCGCGCGGATTCTTGTAACAGCTGATATTGTTTTTGATTGTTTCTGTTTGTTTCTGATACGCAAGTTCTTGGTTTTCGCAATGAAAAACTTCTAAAATACGTGTTCTCAGGAATGGCGCTGCCCGGCTCGCCGAATTCGCTGCGCGACGAAGATTCGATCGTCTTTCCTCCTGTGGGCGAGGACGAGAACTTGGCGTTTCTCCACAGTGACAGCTACGACGACGAACTCGATCCGCCGCTCATGGTATAGACACGATATTCGAAGTCGCTACTGTGATCTGGTTTCCAAAATGAAGCCGAAGGCGTTGAGCATGCTATCAAGAGAATCTACTTTCAGCAGTTGATGTGCAGTCCGAACATGTCGCGTCCGCTGGACGGGTCGTGTCCGTTGACGAGGCACGACGGCGAGTTGGAGGAGCTGTGGCGGCACAGGAGGGACACGTTCCTCGCCGAGCAGCGCTTCCTGCAGTACCTCGACACGCTCATAAAGGTGTGCAATACTGTTGTCTAGGGTCTAGGGTCTAGCGTACTAAAGGTCCTTCATAAACGCGGTATTGTAGTTGTTCGCCGAACCGCTGGCGTTCAAGATGCGCACCGACGACCACCAGGCCGTGTTCAACGCCTACAAGCGTCTGCGCAAGGTCGTCAAGGTAATGTTGCCACTTTTTCTACTGTTCATGTACTGTTCCTGTCCCGATTCCGATGTGTTCATACTAGATACCAGGTGTCGTATTCTTCGTATACAGCACTCACAAATCACCCTGTGTCATTGGATCCTCTGGATTTTCTTTACTTTTCTTTTCTTCATTCTTTCCTCGTTTCCTCACGTCTCTACCCGCTTCTTGCCAGGGCACGCTGTCCCAATGGATTCTATTCATTTCTCTTTGTCCCTTCGCCGTTTTCCATTTCGTTCTCGTTCCACATTGGCTCCTCAGGGCACGCTATCGCTGCTCGCCGCCAACGAGTCGCTCGCCCACGTGTTCTCCTCGATCGGGCCGCTCGTCGACGGCTACGCCAGCGTCCTCTACACCTTCCCCGAGGCCATCTGGACCATGGCGGTGAGTTGTTGTAGTTGTTGTCCCTGTTGAAGTTGATGTTATTTGTCGTCGCCTAAATACAACTATTTCCTTCCGCGAATATTGTATGAAATCAGCTCTGTCTGTCGTCATAGATATAGACCTAAAGTCATTCATTGCCTTTCATTATTCTGAATATGACCTGGCTCCTTGCAGCGCTGTCTGTCGTCATAGATATAGTAGACCTTAAGTCACTCATTTCCTCTCATTATTCTGAATATGACCTGGCTCCTTGCAGCGCTGTCTGTCGTCATAGATATAGACCTAAAGTCACTCATTTCCTTTCATTATTCTGAATATTACCCTGGCTCCTTGCAGCGCTGTCTATCGTCGCCCCGCCTGCGCGCCTTTGTCACACAGCAGGAGCAGCAGCCCGAGTGCGCGCGCACCACCCTCCTCAACCTCATGTGCAAGCCCATACAGCGACTCGAGAGGTGCGCTCAGGGTTACTGTAGTTTTTACGCGATAATAACGGTATAGTTTCTGTGTTTAGATTACATGCTAATTGCTAATGATATTGCATGCTAGAGTATAATAGACTCGCACTTAGCTCAGGATTTTTCGGTGAAAACATTACCGTGGGTTTTGAACATACCGTATACTGAACAAAATGCGCTGCACTTTTTCTTAGAGTTCGTTTCTCTAGTTCGCCATCCCTCTCACATGACCGATTGGCGTTGTGGTAACGCTCTCGCTTATCAAGTTGTGGTTCGCGGGTTTAATTTTGGGTTGGGTACCCACGCAAAATTTTGTCAAATTGAAAACATCACCCATAAGGTTCTGATCGTTGTCAAACCACCCTAATGTCTCTCATGAAAAGAGTATTTGCGGGCCCACTATAGTTTCTTTTCCTATCACACCCTTGCAGGTACCGTCAGATGTTCAACATGCTGCTGCTCGAGTGCACCCAGCCCGGCGAGGTGGAGTTTGTGCAAGGTACGGTTGTATACTGTACGGTAGTAAGTATTAATCTTGAAAATTACGGTAACCTTCCCATTTCAGGTGTCATGGAGCAATTGAACGAGCTCACTGAGTCGCAGACTGTCTGCTCACAGGTACCGTGAGGTTTCAAATTTGAAGAATTTGAAGAACGGTGTACAGATGTACCCAAAATGTCAACATGTCATCCGTAGCAGTACGGTATTATAATGGGTGCATAGTACCTATCTACCCAGTATAGTACCGTACTTCTGACATTGGTATTAAAATGGGTACACTGCTTGTAGGAGCTGCGCAAATACTGTTGGCTGTTGGACGTGGAGGCGCAGATTGGAGTGACGGACGTGGTGAGCGACCTGCCCAGGGACATCATCAAGGAGGGCGTCCTCTATCAGGTCGGTGTGCCAGTGGCTGGCATTTTTTTTTATCATTCAGCAAGTCTTGGTCTGATGAGTATAGAAAGTTGTTCCCAAATCGTTACAGGGTTACAGCTATGACATGGACGAATACATACATACGAATACACTTCCATTCTGACTGCTGAACATTATTATCCTGGATAAACTTTCGATTTCCTAATTGAAAATTGAAGATTGTAGATGTAGACTTATCCTTAAAAATGCAGCGCTCGTCGGGCCGGGCGTTTAACTCTCGCACGTGCTGGCTGCTGGACGACCTCGTTCTCATCACCCGTGACTCGTCCGGAGCCGCCCCGAAGAAACCCCTCTACATCCTCCCCATGTCCAGCACCCAAGTCGCCTACCTCAACACGGGAGAGATTGAGGTGCGTATATATGTTGTTAACTATGCTTAGAGGGTTTTATTTGGTTTTCTTTTTATTTCCTACGAAAGATTCATGTGGTTTAATTCTGGGGGTTTGGTTTGGGCTTTTCTGTTCCTTTCATTGTATTTCTCACCTCTATTTTGTTATACGTATTGGATGAAACGTATTAGCGATAGTATTGGTTGAAATAAGTAAGTGATGGCAATTTCGATTTGTTCGCAGTTGACGTGCGGCAAGCTTCGCGTGCAGCTGACTGCCGCCATATTCGCCGACCTCGCCAGCTGGTGCGTGGATTACTGTAGGGGTCACTGTACTTATATCACGCACTTTTCGTAAAAACCGGACACCCGACGGTACTAGAAAAAAGTGACCATCTCTGATTTTGCTATAAACTTGTATGTGGGTTAGTGGGTGTATTTAATCCTCAGAAACAGCTCTGGCAAGGTCCTAGCTCACGAAACTAATTTCTGAATATTTTATTATAGTGCAAACTTCATGCAAACTTCAAAAATTTATCTCGGGTCTTTGACATGATAATATCATTCTGCAAATGCACAAATGTTCGTTTCAACATTCTAAGCAGCTTTGTAATTGATAGCGTCCGGATTGAACCACATCTTTGTACTCAGAAATGTATCCAAAGGTGAGAAAAAGGAATTTTGCACATTTCGTCAAAAAGACATATATGGGCACAATAGTAAGAACTTTTCTCTTTTGCACTTCTTTGTACACATATTGACGCAACTTTTTAATGAATATCGCAAAGCCAAATTTGGGGCTCATAGTGGTCAAATATGAGACTGAACATCGCCGACTCGTGGACACATCACAGAAACATGTGGTATAATGTGAATATTTCTGCTTTATTTCTTTTGATACTTAATGTTTCCAATACTAATGTATGAAAAACAATTGTTTGCACAAATTAAACTTTTAAACCTGTTTTCCAAGCATTATATGAAAGGAATTATGCCTATTTAGGAGTCATATAAAAATGGGTTGAATTAGTCTAGAAAATGTATTTAAACACTCCGAAAATGATTGTAATGAATGAAATTAGTTTTTTAGGATCTGGGGAATCAAAATATTGATGTTTGGTTCAATTTTCAAAAATTTAGTTTTCAACCTAAAACCTCACCAGGATAACGACCAAGGTTCGAATCTCATATGTAGATTTATGTTTTGTTTAATTTATGACGTAGAATATACATGTATTATGCTTATAAACTACAAAAACCCAAATTATATAGATCGTATAAAATGTTTTACAATATTTTGCAAAGAAAATGAGAAATTGAAGATTTCTCGTATACAGCTTCATTTTCTACAATTTATGTTGTTTTTTACGCCAATAGTTGTTTTCATGCATTGATATAGGAGAGTATCAAAAGAAATAAAGCAGAAATATTCACATTATACCACATGTTTCTGTGATGTGTCCACGAGTCGGGGATGTTCAGTCTCATATTTGACCACTATGAGCCCCAAATTTGGCTCTGCGGTATTCACGAAAAAGTTGCATCGATATGTGTACAAAGAAGTGCAAAAGAGAAAAGTTCTTACTATTTTCCCTATATATTTCTTTTTTGACGAAGTATGCAAATTTTTCATTTTTCTCACTTTTGCATACATTTCTCAGTACAAATATGTGGTCCAATCCGGACGCTATCAATTACAAAGTTGCTTAAAATGTTAAAACGAACATTTGTGCGTTTGCAGAATGTTAATATCATGTCAAAAAGCCAAGATAATTTTTTGGGGTTTTTGGGGAAGTTTGCACTATTATAAAATAATCAGAAATTTGTTTCGTGAGCTAGGACCTTGCCAGAGCTGTTTCTGAGCATTGAATACACCCACTTACAAGTTTATAGCAAAATCCGAGATGGTCACTTTTTTTCTCGTACCGGGTCAGCCTGGGGTCGATTCTTACGAAAAGAGCGTGTAATGGATTACGTTATTGATGTACTTTAATCGTGTCAGGCTGGACGCTCTGTGCCGTGTGATGGACTCGCAGCCCAAGCACACTCACAAGCGGCCGCCGATTGTGTTCAAGTGAGTACGTCGTTATGGCAATGAATGCATGCGCATGAACAAGAACTAGAAAGATCTGGATGTTGACAACTGATAAATACTAGTCGACGGAAGCGTTCCTTCAGTTCCCCCCCCCCCCCTTCCCATGTGTGGGAAAACACATTGTCGCAGCTATAACGATTCCGGGTAAATCACAGACATAGACAATGAGTGCGATTGTCGTAGGCCATTTTTAAGCGTTGTGTCTCGCACAGGGACTTTGCTCGCTCGCCGCACACGTGGTCGCTTTCCACTCGCAGTCGGGAGTACCGTCTGAGCGACGCGCAGGCGGCGACCGGCAGGAAGCGCAGCGCCGACACGTTCCGCAGCAATGATGACGTGGGTTAGGATTAGGAGGTGTTGTTGGTCACTTGGTAGAGTGTTGGTTACTGATACACGTTTGCAGGAGCGTCTGCCGTCGCTGCTCGCGTCGAACCGCATCATCGCCCCCACCCCGTCGCGTTCGGACCAGTCGCTGTACGCGCTGCAGAGGAACAGCACCCCACTGGCGGGACACGACGAGGGCGAACGCGACCCGCTTGTGGCTGAGCTCACGGTATGTGTGTTTTTGATTTTGGATACACTTTCGGGCGTTATTGCCGAGTTCGAAGATTGTGCTTATAAAACGTTATCTAGAGGCAGAAATTTAAAGTCAGAGGTTTTTGACAAAGTAAGGATTACTGATCATGATCATGATCGAGCCAGCGACTTTCAGATTGATAGATAACTATTGTTCACTCTGATTAGCTTTTTCATTCCTGTTTCAGTCGTGGCATCGCGAGCGTCTGGCGGAGCGCTACATTGGCTGGTGGTTTGCGCGCACCGAAGCCGAGAAGTCCTCGCCCTGCAGTATCATGTAGACAGAAGGCAACCACTCCCCCAGATTCGACCCACCATTCGACTAGACTATTCGACACTCGCTACCTCGTTATTGTTACGTTTGTTACATGACTTGCTATTTTACCGGTGAGATATGCTATGCTTGCCTTTTTACCCCCACTACGTGTACTATATTTACGAGAGGAACTCACGACCAGAGAGAGAGAAAGATGCGAGCAAATTGATCTGTACTATATTGGAGATATATGGCATAATAAAGTTGAATAAAGAATTATTATGCAAATCGTTGTGCTGGAGATATTCTATACCCAACAACCAACAACATATCGGCCGAGATCGAAAAGCTCCTGGGCGGTAGTAGTTTCGGTGTTTGTATTTGAGATTGTAAGGTGAGATGCTAGTTATTTTCTATTTCTTTTCATTACGGCGGCCAGTCGGGCGGATTTTTGCACCGTCTGCCGTTGCACAAGTTCTGGAGACCTTGGGTTCTGTCACAGTCTCCCCGTTTTCCCTTCTCACCGGGCTTACCTGTAGTTTGTAGGCTCTGTGTGAAATTTCCCCTCCTCCCCGTTCCCAAAAGTAGCGATAATCTAATAAATTTGATGAGTTTTATACACAACGAACATACGGCCAACAATATCATAAGATGGGTAGTGTGATCTGTGGGTTCTTCTTCTTCTTCTTCTTCTTCTTTTTGTCGACGTCAATCGCCAAAACAACAACGAGGAGGGCATGCCGATAATCGGATAAAAATCTACACATATTCATAGGTATTTACACATGAGGGTTTCTCTCTCATTCACACTCTCACTCTACTTGTCTATTAAAGTACATGGCGAATACAGGTACACAATTCCACCGTATCGAAAACCTACGAGGGGCTGGGCTAGCCCCTTCCAAGAGAGCAATCATCACAGACTACATGGGATGCGCACGTGGTTCGTACTGGTACTAGCACGTCTGCGCGTATGGTTTGCACGAGAGTACGGCGGGAGTGGGGTGTCCGCCCCACGAGCCGCTCTTAGAGGACGGAACGCGGCTCCAACGCTGGCCCGCCGCCGGCGCTGTGTCCGTCTTGCCAACCTGCGGAGCCGCAAACACCGGACGGATCTGAATATCAATCAATCAATCAATCAATCAATCAATCAATCAATCAATCAATCAATCAATCAATCAATCAATCAATCAATCAATCAATCAATCAATCAATCGTTTATCCGGAATTGTTACATATCTGAACAACACGGTCAGAAAAGAACAGGTAAACAAGTAAACAAGTAAACAACTCACGAGCTGAACCGTGTTGTTGAGGAGCTGCTGGTCCTTTGGGTCGAGAAGCGAGTGCTGTTTCGAGAGACGCGCGAGATGCAGCATCACCAGAGACAGCTGCGGTCGGAGGTCCAGTGCGCCTACAAAGTAATTAGTGTTTATTAAAGGATGACTACGGGCAATAAAAATTGGTCCCGCCACGAAGACCCTGGGACGTCTTTCAAATGGCAATATCTCTGTTATTTCAAAAGATATCAAAATGTGTTCAATGGGTTATTAGAATGATTTTGAGAGTTCCCCGGAACTGCGTTGACCGATTTTTGAAAACTTCATTTTTTAGCGAGTCATAGCCTTACTCCAATATGGACTGAACCTGTATTTTCGGTGATAACTCATTGTAAACAAATTTTCAGAACTTTTCATCTAGTAGGTGTTTTTATCTATTATGTAAGGCATATATTAAAGCAAATACTATGGCATAAACGAATAATGCCCGGATACATCCTTTAACTAATTAAATTGTTTGTTTACTCCATTGTGTACCACACATGCTCTACTTTATGATCTTCTCTCTCCTTTCTCAAAACTTCATTGTTTGTTTCCATCACTCGTGTGTGTATTTATAAGTGTATTTATGTCCATTTACCAGCCGCGCCAAAAATAAACGTCTTCTGGTCTTCTCTGAAACTTCCTCGAAGAAGAAAAAACAACACAAAAATCACACTGTATACACTCTCTACGTTATTAGCTCCATCATTCCCCGTTTGTTTGTACACACTACACACATGCTATTTCTAGATTCTAGTCCAGACTAGCATTGTGTTTCAAATACTCTCTAACGTAACACATCATCTGCAAACCGAATCTGAATTTGTTAATGAATCTGTTAATGAGCTTCGTTTTACTCGCATGTCTCTTTCTATTTGGCAGTAACAGATTGGCGCACATGGAAGTTAAGATCGATCGTTAACACGCAAAAAGGATAATTGGATCACTACTGGCACTGACACTATCGAGAATGGAGTGAATGACATTCTTTGCGGTCAGTTAAAATCCGCATTTTAGAATAGAAACTGATACCGGAGTTGCTCGCATTCAGAATATCCGAGATAGTAATTGAGTATGAACATCTACGTCAATATTGGTATGACCAGCGAGACCACGATTAGTGAACCTTCCATTCGGCGCAAAAACATGATTTCGGTTTGAACGTGTCATGGTCATGTTTGCTATTCCAAATAAACATTTGATTTTTGATTTGATCTGTGAACCCAACACACAAAAAAACTTTTGTCGTGTAGTAAGTGGTTTGCGGAAGAAAAGAGAGATCGCAAGATCAACGTGGAAAAAGAGCGCGCAGAAGATAAAAAGAAGCAGTAAGAAGAACACGAGAGCGCAAACGCACACAAACACGCAAAAAGCTGCGGCGGCAGAGGCGGCGGTAAGCCGGATTTCAATCAATTGATGAGATCAGAGGGAGAGCACACAGCCTAATACCTATCATCCAACTAGTCGCTACACACAACTGTCAAACAAAAATTGAACAACAAAATAGATTCCGAGTGATTGTATAACATAAAACATAATAATTCAATGCATTTAAAATACCGACCGAGAGCGTCCCAGTGCTTGGAGTAGAGATGGCCGCAGCAGTGCCACAAAAGGCGCATCACTCGACGCACGTGCGACACAAAGTCGGCCGAGAACGAAGAGCCTGCGGGCAAGAACGAGATTAGATTTCGACACTTCAAAGTAATCCCCATTTGTTGCCAGTTTTGAAGATTCGTAGACTGTAGTCAACATTCGATGCTTTCTGTATCGTTTTACACTTTTTTCTCATACCGTATGCCATTGCTCATTTTGCTGTATTCAACTGTTTCTCCAAATGTACACGGTAATAAACTTATTAAACTTATTACTTCAAGAGACCCCGTACTTCGGTGGTTAGTGAAATTCGGTTCATTTTTAACGTTTGTACGTTGAACGTATACGAACTATGAACTACGGTAGAAAAAAAGTCATCAATGATTATATGCATCCTACATTTATCTATTGCGCAGACTCACACTTCTAAAATTCAGATTCAAAACACTGCGATACTAAAAAATAGTGCAATTACCGTACACTAATGCGCAGGACAAACAATGCTATCTCAAAATCAATCACATACATAATCTACGGCGATAAGCGAATTATCGCCTCTCTCTCACATCGCGACAACATTGATAGAGGGTAAACGACTAAAAAAAAGGTGTACAGCAAAACAATTATGACCGGGCACATTGCTATATGAATATGAATACAAGAATGATCGTTGTGGATGTGGATAATTCGATCATGGTTTTCATTCTTGAATATCATATTCATATAACACAGAGTGAACAAAAACCAAAAAAAATACATACCGTATCTAGTGGGAAAGAGGCTCTCGTCCTTACTAGTCTGCTCGCAAAACGACATGGCACAGTCAATGTACTTCATCGCCTGAAATAAGAATAAATTAAAACAATTTTCTTCTCCAATACGAAAGTGACAGTTTGAAATTCAATAAATATGAGAAACAAATATCCCACCTCGTACGCATGTCGCTTGCCGCGCTCGTCCACGTACTGAGCCTTGCTGAAATTAATAAATTAATCAATTTAAATCGTGATTTTCCTAATTTGCATATCCTTTCTTCAGGCGGCTCCTCTCTCTCTCTTGTACATTGTCAAGTGCCCCCCCCCTCCTCCTCTTCCAAAAACAATACACCACCCACACACACACAATGTTTGCCGTGTATTCCCTTCTTCTCCTTCTCCTGCTTCTTCTCACTGACTCAACCGCTCCCGCTACTCCACGTGTGTGGTCTTGTTTGCGTTCTGCCATCTCTGCGCCCTCTCACTATCACGCGCTCTTTGGGGGGGGGGGCGACTCTCGCCTCGAAGACACACGGCGGCAGTAATACAAGCCGCCTTGTTATCGCCACCCCCTACCACCATCTTCTCTCTCTCTCTCTCTTTCTCTCACACACTTTCCTCCCAAAACATGAACCAAACACGGGCAGCGGAAAGCTCATAATTGATAATGCCAAACATTTAAGAATCACAACAACTGCGGTACAATCGCGCGCATAGAATCGACACAGTCAAGACTACGATTCTACGATTGATTTTTTTTTTAAGATAAAGAAAGGTTCCGGAAAAGGAACCAACACCCAAGCAAAAACCTAACAAGAGAAAGGGAGTATCTGCTTCCGGGAAAGGAACAAATAGTCAAAATTATTTATTGAAAAAGTACTAAAACAAAAAGATAGGAGGCGTACCTGGTTCCGGGAAAGGACATGGAGGGGCAGCTCATCGGGGTGCAGAGGTCCGAGAGCGCGCCGCACAACGCGTTCACGTGGTCAAACAGGGCAAGGGCTGAAACAAATTCAACTTGGAATGAATTACGAATTTGCGTATCATTCTTGCGCAGGGGGCGTCTTCTCGTTCTCATAGTGTCGCAGTGTCACATATGGTACTCTAGTGGATTGTACTGAAGAAATTGCCAAAATCGGTACTGTATGTGTCCTTTCTTATCGTTGTGATTGCGAACTCTGATGCAAAATTAAGTGTACTCTTGTTCACTGTACACCCAATGATGAAACTACAATCAGTTTCGCAATCGGTGTGACTCAGACGAGCCGTGCCGGTGCGCACAGTCATATATCCAATCCATCCCACCCTCTTTCTTCTGTCACAGGCGGATAGGGACGCTCCCATATTTGCTCTTTGTGTGTGTGCGTATGCGAATGCGACAATTCGCGCGCTCGTAAACGCGCGCGCGGCCCAGAGATAGGGGGTGAGTGTGGTGGTGACAGCGACACCAGCCAGCAAAGAGATAGCCAGCCGGGCACCATCATATAAATGTTGTTATGATTGCGCTGTGCTATCAGCGTTGTGCAAATTTCGTATGTACGCATCCATAATGCAATGATGGACTTGTGTGCAGACGAGACGACACAAACAGGGTGTCTCCCTCGTGTATCGCAAGGGGCACTCGCATCAAAAACCAGATTTGCTGCTGTGGGCTGCTGCGACCGAGGCGGCGCGCGCGCTCAAAATTCATGTTGTGCTGTGTGCTGTGTGTGTGTGTGTGTGAGATGCGACTAGCACAAAAGAATCAGCGGACAGTGTGTGTGTGTGTGATGGGAGACTAGAGTGGAGGTGTGGGAGAGCGAGAGAGAGAGAGAGAGAGAGAGAGAGAGAGAGAGAGAGAGAGAGAGAGAGAGAGAGAGGGATAGAAGAGAGCAAGAACCACTATGCAACCAAAAATCATAGGTGAAGTGAAGAATGGGAGACTCACTGTGTGTGGAGAGCCACTCATTGGGGTCGATCCCTGGCGGGAGAGCGGTCAGCCGGTCAACCATCTACAACACAAACATGTAAACTTGTGGGGAAATGGAATCTGCAAACATTTGTATCCCATTTCCCATCAGTACAAATACAGTATTCAATATTGGAAAATGCTACTTCATCAGACATGAGCAATCTGCTCAGGTTCCTTGAGAAAAAGCTAAGCAACGTGAATGTAAAGCATAATGTATTCGAAAAAATAGTACAGTGCATACCTGCTCGTCAAACGTGTCGCATACGCATAGCTCCTGCGGCGGGGGTTGGGGAGGGCGTTGGCTGGCCGACGCTGACGCGACCCGCTTGCTCTCCTTCTCCACCTTACGCCGCGACCGACTAAACAACGAAACGATGCACATGTGGCAGACTGGCACACTGCACACATGCAATACACCCCCGGCAGCAGCGCTATCGACGTCAGTGCACAGTCATGTGATTGGAATATTAAAACGGGCGCTGGGCTCGCGCAAATTGTATAATGGAAGGGGACCTGTGGTGTCGGCGGAAGAAGTGGCAGGCTGCGAAGAGGGCCTTGCATTCGGCGAGGCATGCCGACAGCCGCCGGGCCGCCGTCATTCATTCAACTGATACGAGCCAACCCGCCTACAGGCTACTCTCCCCCTACCAACCACCACACTTCTTCGCACAACCCATGATCGATTCGCAGCCTAGCGCGCTATCACCACTCACCCGCCTTTGTCATCTATCACACAGCCTGAGGGGCGGTGATAAGGGGGAAATGGAGAATATGCAAATGAGGGGTACTCACGTGGCGAGCTGGACCAGTCCGCCGAGCAGCACTCGCGCCGGACAGCAGCCCGCCTCGCGCGACATACATCAAGCGTGTCGGACAAATCAATGGATCCCGGGATAGCGAAGGATCAGCAACCAGGTGCTTGTCGAGTAGCGGTTAGCAGCGACGAGCGACTCGGAGGGGGCAGTGTGAATCGATCGGTTTGCGATCGGGCTGGCGGGCGGGCGGGCGCACACGCGCGTGATTCGGGGCGGAGCCAGAGTAGTGCGACAGGGAGTAGCGAGAGCGGTGCAGGTGAGAGAGAGAGAAGACCAGGAAGATGAGAGAGTGGGAGTGAGAGAGATGGCCACTTTCTCTACCGCCCCGCCACCAATTTCATTATAGTCGAGAGTGTGTGTGGTGCGTGAATTAGGCGTAGCGGCGGCGGCGGCGCGCGCGCGCAATAGAGAGATATGGAAATGTGCTCTCACCGCGACGCGGCTTTCCCTTGATCTAGCCTCCCGAGATTGATCACATTGATATTCTCCCACACCCCCCCCAATTTGTTCGGATTGTTTTGATTGCATCAACATTATGTTTTCGCAATGTTTGACGAATGATTGGAACAGTGCCGCGCGTTTCTCAGAAACCGGTATGGCGGAATTTTGGGAATGGAAAATGAAATCGGCGGCACTGACCCGATGATCCAGTCGACAGTGTCGCGGAGGTAGTCGGGTAGACGCTCCAGCTTGTACCTATACAGCGAACGCCGCGACACCTGCAACCGATATGCTTCATTTGCATAATCCCCTATCACAACACAGCCGCACCTGACATGTCAGCTATGCACCACCCGCACAAACCATAGGGTTGTTACGTATGCAAATCATAATACACAATGATTATCATTAATAGAGAGAGAACGCCCCACCTGATGCACTGTTGGGCTGGAGAAAGCGGCCACCATTTCAGAGCAGCGGCCACATTGGCTGCGCCTGTGAAATCGGAATGATATTCGACATATGGACATGAAAGTAGACACAACAAGGAGCGAGAGAGAGAGAGAAGAACACAAGTAGCGAACGGGTGTGGGATGGGAAAGCCAGCGTCTGGCCACGAGACCGCGCTCCGCAAAATACGCATGCAAGGGGGAAGAGAAGAGAGAGAAGAGGGAAATCGATATGTGGCACGGGAACGACGGAGAGTGCGAAAAGAGTGTGTCGGCGTCGGAGGGTGCAAACATAATACGTAGGGAGAGAGAGAAAGTTCGGGCGGGAATAGCCACCGGCACTATTTCGCTACAAATTACGTTGCGCGCTTTTTTTTTGCTGAACGTGCGCAGAAGAAGTGTAAGGATCGGGAGGGAAACCTTCGCTAAGCTTGGTGAAGCCGTAGAGTTTCTCGAGGAAATGCCGAATTCATCTGTAGAGAGCATGCAGCTGTGGTGTTTGAGGAGCAGTGAGAAAGAAAGAAAGATTCTGGCTGGCAGAGCGAGAGACAAGCGACATGTGCTCAATTATAATTAGTCAATTAAGAAGGAAGCGCGTCCGTCCCGAAAAATTAGCATAGCAATAGGCGTCTTCGCTAATTAAGCGCACAACGTGGGCACAACAACAGCGTTTATTCGGTCACTCTTGCGTCGGTCTCTCACAGAAATAGATAAATGCACAATTATGGAGTACATATATAAATAATCATAATCATCACATGTGGGTGTCGCTTGACAACGGAGAGGGGGAGTTGATTGTTTTTGGAAGGGGGTGGAAGGAGTTGGCGCCTCGCTGGTCTCTCACGCTTCTCTTCTACGAACTGTGATGGTCTACGGGGTCTAGTAGGTGTATCGGTCGATGGGTGGGAACCCGCTGCGCTTGCCCAGAGACTGGCCCGCCAGCGAGTCAAAGTACCTGCGAAAGGGATCTCTAACTCTCTCTCTCTCTCTCTCTCTCTCTCTCTCTCTCTCTCTGTCTACCTCTTTGCCATGGTACGCTTGCCGAAGCTGTCCACGAAGGGGTTCATCGCGCGCTTGCCCATCGAATCAAGGAACGGATTGATCGCCCGTCGGTGGCGCTGAAAGCACTCTCTCTCTATATCTCTCTCTCTCCCTTACCCCTCTCTCTTCTCCGGTACTCCTCCGCTCAATCACGTCTACCCATCAAATGTCACTGTCTTTCGCCTCACATTACCGTCTCTTCCCGAAATTCCCCATCCCTCAAAACACCATTCGCGAAACTCGCAGCGATGTGGCAAGTGAAGTGAAAGGGATGCGACGGGATGGGGGATCGTCTTTCTCCCCGAATACTATATGAAGACGTCTCTATGCACGAGTCACATGCTATCTATATCTATGTACGGTCTCCTGCGAATAGTGGACGCGCGCGTGTCACACAAGCGCGTCAACAGTGCGGGCTACTGTAGCATTCCGATATGAATCCGCTTCTGCGAAACGGTCGAACTTCGTGGTTAGCATAAAAAACATACGCTGCATAAACTACCTAGTACTTCATTCGTTCCAGCTCAATACTCGATAGAGCACCAAGATTTGTGTCTAGATTTTCGCCAACTGCTACTTCAATTCAATTCAATTCAGTTCAATTTATCGCATATATGGGTGATTTAAATGTGCGAGTTGCAGAAAGACGTTACAGTGAAAATACGATCGTGGGGGGGGGGGGGGGGGGGGGTAAAAACACTTGGAAGACGCTCGCCCGGTGGTCCTCAATCGTATAGGAAGCGTATCCGCGAGAGAGTCGGGAAAAGAAATCGCACAGTGCGCTTTGTGTTTTGCATTATTGCCACGGCAACTTTTTCACGCACTCTTTTTCAACTTCCGGTACACAAAGCACTATTCAAACGCCCGCGAGGTACTCAAGTTTCCAGGATTACGTGGACATTTAACCATATGACGCGATGACCTGCCTTGGCTAATCTTCAAACATCTTCAACATGTGCAGTGAGTTCGCGGGTTTCGAGATTTTTTGAACTGTGATTCGCTGCGGAAACGTTCACAGAAGTCCTGCAGGATGGTTACGTTGTTTATGATTCTCCGAAAAGTCGCAGCGCTCTGAGTTTTTCTTATTCTTAAATAGTGATATCTAAAATAGCGATCTTCGGAGGACTTCGAATCACTTGCGATACGCCTCGAATTACATCGAATTACTTCTGATATGCATTTGAAGAGAGACTGTCCGCAACTTGAGTGAACGCACAAACTCCGTTATCAATGCTTTGCCTATTTGCATATTACAACATGATTCCGCTTGGGTCACACAAATGTGGGGGTCTCTTCTCTACTCTGGTCGCTCACCTCTCCGATAGCGGTGACGGACGAGAGGAGAGCGCAGAGGAGCACCGCAAGCCAGGAATAGTTCATCCTGGAAAGTGAGAGCATGAGCAGACGTCGAACAACATTCAATTGCGGACGCACACAGCCGAATAGAACAACACACGCACACCTGTGAGTCTTCCGGACGCTCCCACCTCCTTATAAAGCGCTTACCGTAGCCAGCACTCCTCCGCCGCCGCCCCGCCCACTAGGTCGAGTAGAAGCGAGAGAGGCATAGAGAGAGAGAGAGAGAGAGAGAGAGAGAGAGAGAGAGAGAGAGAGAGAGAGAGAGAGAGGGAAGAGGTTCCCCTTGATTGCTGCATTTACCGCACAGTTTTCATGGGGGGAAGATGGTCAAGAACATCCTCGCAGACACTGCTTATTATCTCGCGCCGCACACTGCACGTGGGCTTCTTTGAAATTTCAAATTAGAGCACTCGTTGCTTCGAAGATACGTGCATCCTCCTCTCTTTCTGTCTCGAACAGTTCAAAGCGTTAGTTAGTTCTCTTTGAGACAGGAAAAGTTCTCTTGATTACTGCCTTTACCACTCTCCTCAAAAAAATTGGTGACGTCGATTTTCATAGAGGTTAGATATGCGCGAGGGTGCGACGGGGCGTGGGGAGGGGCCGTCTGGACACGATTAGCATATACGAAATGGGGAACGAATTGTTGTCACCATCGGCAGCGCCTCCTCATTTTCACACTAATATGGTCAGTGGCGCCGCTCTCTTTCTCGCAATTTGCTGTTCCCCGGTGGATACTCGACGAGCAATTGTGAGGATGTGACACAAAGATGGGTGACGCACTCCACAAATTTAGTGCTTTTATTACTTTTCTAAATTCTAAAAATGATTGTGCCGGGAGACAAAACAATGCGTGTGAAATGAAATTCGAATTTTCTCATTCAAGTTCGAGTTTTCCGTACACGTGTAGTTTTTAAAAAAGTATCACAAAAGATCTCTCTCCTCCAGTACGCATCTTCTCAATCAACCTCTACCTATCAAATGTCACTGTCTTTCACCTCACATTACCGTCTCTTCCCGAAACTTCCCATTCCTCAAAATACCATTCCCGAAATTCGCGGCGACACAAGTGCATGTGGCAATGCCACGTCATATCGGGTGAAAGCGGTTAAGCACGCCTGTATTGCACAAATCCCACGTGAGCATCATAAGTTGAATGCATCTTTTGAAATGCGTGCCCTGCATATCTTGTATGCTCACTCATCGGTGATGAACCTGAGTTCAGAGACTCATCAGAGACTTCCCAAAAACAGTTTATTCCCGAATACAAAAATGGCGCAATACAATTACACAACGATCATAATACACTCGTCAAACATTGCAGCTAATGCGGGTTGTAATAGCAGGGAATAATGCGGGGGTGGTATGCTAATGCTAACGAGATTATGAACATAGAGTAAGCGTTGTACAGTCGGTTACGAGTCCAAGTATCCGGGGTTCGATCCTAGAAGCTGTGGAGACTTGGCCCATGGCTTCCAGCCCTTCGGACGATCCGCTCCTCCGCCAACCACCTGAATCTCTCTCTCTCTCTCTCTCTCTCTCTCTCGCTCTCGCTTTCGCTCTCCCTCTATCTTCCCCTCTTTCTCTTTCTTTGATCCTTTATCCGTTAGTCATATCATTCAGATGCAAACATGTAATTCACCAATTGCTACTTTGCAACTACACTTCGAAAGGAGATGTGATTTAATTGTACCCTTCTTGTAGCACCCCTCCTTCCCTCTTTCTTTCTCTCTCTCTCTCTCTCACTCTCTCTCTCTCTCTCTCCTCCTCCTCCCCCTCCCTCCCTCCCTCCCTCCCTCTCCCCTTCCCTCTCTCCCGCTCACCCCGCCCATCTTTCCGTGTGCATCTCGGATGCTCACGTCCTTCTTCTCCCGCTTCATTCCGGAGTCTGGCTGCATCATCGGACTCTTCTGCAAAATTGCACGCTGGCCAAAAAGTCAGACATTGAAAATCGCCAACGTATGCCGCCGAAGAAGCGCTGAATACACGATTGATCACCCTCCATCTCATTTTCTCAATTGTGCTATTCAAACGGCTTGGAAAAAGTAAAGACATGCACATGCGGCAGGCGTCACTAGCGTGACTTCCTGGAGAGGTGATGAGTGGGATCGGAAACATTCGGAAGCATTCACTATTTCCATTCCGAAATTCAGATCATTCAGAAACAAGGCGATTTACACGGAAAACATTCAAAAAAAAAATTCACTTTGTCACACAATCGTATTAACTCATTTCGCCAGATCCGCCATTCTTGCATACTCTTTTAGAAATAGAAAAAAACATGATAAACTAGTTATTATGAAGATTCAGAGAGAATAACACACTTACAAAAACCTATTAAAATGCGGATCTGAATAAATATTTGATTTGGATTTGAGCACCCATACCGCTTTGTGTGCGGGCGCGGGCGTTGAGGAGGAGCGTCGCTTGGCGAGACGCTGCACCGGCGAATGCGAGACGCCGCGCGGTGAGCGCACGTCGCTGGAAATTTGCTTAATCTGAATTATGTCCCTGTACCCAGCTTCCCAGGTAGACTCACAGACTAAACCTGTCCGTTTATCATAGCCTGTCACACTCTGTCTTTAAAGGAACAGTGGCGACTTATTTCTGCCACAACCTGCCACAACTCCTCATTTTCACACGAGCAAAACATTTGGCAAGAACGGGAATAGAACCAGCGAGCTCGGTTCCATAACGCAGCGCGCATGCACTGAGCCAAGAAGCAAGTGACCGGAGGTTGTTCATTTGCGGTGATGTCTCCGACCCCAGTTTTTGCAGTGAAGCGTTGGCGGGAAATTCAAATTTTGAGCTGCATTTTTGGCAGTTGCAGAATCGAAAGTAACGCAGAATCGTCGTTCTTTCGTAAAAACTGCAAATGTGTTAGGTTAATATGATTTTTAATAATACTCCGAGTCGAAAATAAGTCGCCACTGTTGCTTTAAGTCTGGAAGTAAATACTTGATAGTCATATTAGAGTTGGAACAAGGAATGTCTGTGACTTGCCAGGTGACTGTGCCCGACACTCACCGCAGCGCGTTTGCGAACGGCGTGCCGATCTTGCTGAGTGCCGATGGAGCCTTGTCCCTCCTGCCCCTCTCCCCTCCTCCTCCTCCATTCCGCGCCGGCTGCTGCTGACGGTCCGGCTCGCGACCGCGCGCGTCCGGCGTGCGGATCTCAAACAAGCGAATCGTACTACAGTCAATCTCCGCAGTTCAACCATATTGCTGGAAGCGGTAAAAGTTTACTATAGGCTACCTTAACACCATACCTTGAGTATCTCGGTGGGATGTTTCAGCGGCCGGTCCTCCGTCTGCCTACCGGGCTTGGAGGGGAACGCGCGTTTCGCTGGCCAGGCGTCATGCGACGGTGACGCCACTCTGAATTCGTGTTTTCTTTTATTGTCTGTGAATCTGTAATGCTTTAAGTTGGAAATAGCGCAGTCATTCGCAGTATCTCGCTGAATTCTCGGAATCGTTGCGCAACGTCAATGGCGGACAATTCCAACCACACATGTGATGTTTCGCTCTGCCCCCATTCTCTACAATTATTCACTTCGCGGAACGCGCAGGCTTCCATTATCTACTATCTGCAACTGCTGCAAGGCTTTTTCCGCTCGCATGAATGTGCCCCGATACCGTCACTATCCGAAGCAATGTGGTCATTTGATTTTGCCCGCGCTTTGCAGAAGGTGGCGTTGAACGTTGAACCATGTTTAATGAGAGGGACAAACTGTTTGTGAATCTACATTGTAAATATTTCAAAATGTAAAGTTGTAAGTTGAAGTACGCCGCTGAAAGAGGTCATGTCCGGAAATGATCACCTCTTATTGGATGGAGGAGCAGCTGTCGGCTTGGCGGGGAAGGATCGCGTCTGGCCGGGCAGCGGCAGCACCGCCAACCCGCCCGGCATCACTTCCGACGTATCCGAGATGGGCGAGTAGCTGAAAACGCTGTACGACACTCATTTGTTCCCTGGACACCTCATTTCGCGCTCCTGCTTTCGGTTGTACGCGAACTGGGTGGGCTCTTCGCCTTCGCTTTCTGGTTCTAGTTCGCGTTCGGGTTCGCGTTCAATGCGCGGCGTGGGTAGCGTTTCGTCGATTTGCTCGACCACGTTATGCTTGGCTTGAAGGAGGAAGGGTGAGAGAGAGGGTGAGAGAGAGAGAGAGAGAGAAGAGAGAGAAAGAGAAGACGTACCTATGACGGGCACGTGCACGACCTTCTCGACAACGATGATCTTCTCCACGACCTTCTCCACCACCCTCTCATCTGGGAAGTCGGTCATCGTTCCTGCAAATCCCACGTGGAATATCGGTAATATGCAAAGTATGCAGAGGTTCACGTTGTTTGCTTGTCAGAAAAACTGTTTTCATCATTCACGTAGTTTCACAAATAGTATTCTAGACGAATAAAAACACGATAACAGTCTAGTGTAGATTTCTTTCGATTCTTCAGTGGTTCATATTCTTTAGTGATTAATTTGTAATTCACTCTCTTCTCTCTCTCTCCCTCTCTCTCTCTCCCTCCCCCCTCTCTCCCTCTCTCTCTCCCTCTCCCTCCCTCTCTTCCTCTCCCTCCCCCTCCCCCTCTCTCTCCATCTCTCTCTCCCCCTCTCTCTCCCCCCTCTCTATCCCACTCTCTCCCTGTCTCTCCCTCTCCCTCCCTCTCTCTCTCTCTCTCTCTCTCTCTCTCTCTCTCTCTCTTTCCCTCCGAATGCACCTGCGTCTTGTGTGGCCACTTTGAGAGGAGGAGGAGGAGGAGGAGGCGGGGCGGGCGCCACTGGCACGTAACGCGACGTGTCCATTGATGGAATCTGGAAAAAATGATTTTAAAATTGATTTTAAATTCACATCACAGATGAGGCTCGGCTTCTAGAAAACCGATTCAAATATCATTCGCACCAAGAAGTGTGACAAACCGCTATCCACTATCCACTGTCCGCCTTGTTTACTACCCACATTTCTTTCTTACTTCTTGTAGTTGATGATAAGGATAAAAGGAATGAACACGCCAACAAACAAACGTCTAGCTTGCGCCAGAGCGATAGTTTTCGATCTACCTCACTTGCAGTTTGAAATACGGTGCCATAACCGTCTGTCTCTCTTGTTTTGCGCGCTAATGCCGAGAGCTGACTCTCCGTCTTCCTCTGATTTACCCCACCGCGCGCAACTTATCGCGAGCTTACAACTATAACCCACATTGGCGGCCAATGGCCAAACGGTAGACTGAAACACAGTAACAAACAAACCATTCTCATATCTCCTTGCATATGAAGATTCATATTTTTTTTATAACACCCAATCCACGTTGCTATTGGGCAGACGGCAGACTGGAACACACCAACAAACAAACGTAACCCACATTGGCTGCCATCGGGATGGACAGGGGCATGACGGCAGATTAACAAACAAACAAACAAACAAACAAACAAACAAACGTAACCCACATTGGCTGCCATCGGGATGGGCAGGGGCGCGACTGGCTGCGGCTTGGCTGCCACGTTCTCGTGGTGGATGTTGGCGTACTGTGCGCGCATCAGCGAGCCGTCGTCGGAGCTGCGCACTGGGGCGGGGATGACGGGAGGGGAGGAGGCGGCTGGGGAAAGGACGGGTTACAAAGTTATGCAGGCGAAAACAGACTCATGGTGAACAATAGTTTTCTGTACCATCTTGGTAGATTTCGGTAAGTAGAGGGTATTTTGACAGCAAAAGTTGTGTGTGGCGTCTACACCGATATCCTCGACCGAGTTCAAGAGGAAACACATTCTCTTTTTTTTAATTTGTTCTCGACTAACAGATATATATTGTCTATTCGATGAAACGTTTTGAAGCAAGACACAAACGTGCGTTTCTTCATATTCACACGCCGCTTTGTGAATATGCTTCCCAGCCCAGTCCCTATAATGCCCAGGTGTAGCCGGGACACAAAAAAAGCTAGCACGGCGAGGGTGTATGTGTTTTTGTGTGTGTGTGTTTGTGTGTTGAAAATGTGCACACGCGATCACGCGCAAAGATTGTGTATGTGACTACGAATCGCCATGTTATGTGTGTTTTGCGAGCGCGGGATCGTCGCACACCTTTCTCCTTCTTCTCGTTCTTTTCCGCTACTTCCTCCTTCTCCTCCTTGTCCTCTTCTTTGACCGCCACCGCGCGCTTCTTCCAGCAGCACACGTGCAGACAGCAACAGCATAGCAGAAGGAGCAGGAGGAGCAGGAGAAGGGCGAGCAGCCACCACGGAATGCACGAGCCGAAGATCCGCACCTCCCCGCCCTGACACTCGCGCTCTGAAATGGTCTCTCTCTCCCTCCCTCTCTCTCTCTCCCCTCTCTCTCTCTCTCTCTCTCCGCGCGTAATATGGTATCGATGGTGTGCTGCATATTGCGCACAGCACACCGCACAATACACAACCCTGCGGTTGCCAGTAGTAGTGGCCGATTAATTGATCTGAGAGAGAGAGAGAGAGTGGGAGAGAGAGAGAGAGAGAGAGAGAGAGAGAGAGAGAGGGGGAGAGTAAGAGCACCTGCGCTGCAAGCGACCGGAGTTGTTGTAGTAGTCGCAGAGCCGCCGCCGCCGCCTCCTTCCACGGGCGTTTTCGTCGTTGTCCTACAAACGTTTCGCGTTTGCCTCCCACCCCCCTCTCATCGTGTGCTTGGGCTGTGTAGCCGCTGCCACTCACTCACTCACTACCACCACCCCCGCACATAACCCTCGCCCCTCTCTCTCTCGCCGCACTCCGCCTTTCGCACACTCCCTCGCCGCCTCCCGCGTTTTCCCCCTTCCTCCCGGGCGCCTTCCGGGCGGTACTGTATCGATTCCCACCTGCTAGTGTCGACCGCTGTTGTCGGCGCCGACTCGTTGCCACTCGCCGCTCTAAATTGTCGTTCAATCCACGTGGCCCACTCTTTCCCCCCCCCCCCCCTCTCATGTCTCCCATTCTTCTTTGTCCGCCGCGCGCGTCGCTAGGCTACTGTATCCTCGGACCACCCACGTCGTCGCCGTCGGCGTCGTCATCGTCTCCGTGGTGAAGACGGTAGCGGTGGACGTCGAGGAGCAGTTCGCCACGATGTTACAGTAGTCCACGCGTTCCATGGCTGAATGAGCGTTGATGGAAGAAGTAGGTGAACTCACGTCGGTCGCAGAGCGCGGCCGCGGGCTGTGTATCGCATCCGCCCGCGCGCAGTTTGTAGTCGTCGGTGGCGACGAAAACACAGCGAGTCGAGCTCGTCATGTTCTAGAGAGGAGGGGATCAATGCGACTTCCTATACGAATCTCTGACTTATGAGAGGAGTGGATCAGATTTTGTACTACCCTCACCAATCTATCTTGAAAATGAAGGGGATCAGACTGTCTACCACCCTCACGAATCTGACTGTTGGTTTTGTTGAGGCCTGTCTACGACCCTCCACATCTGACTATTTGTTTTGAGGTTGTTTCTATGAGTACGCACCCCTTCAAAGATGTCGCGGAGCGCGTTTGTCTTGAGCACTGTGTGGAGCATGTTGTTGGGGCAGATGGACGCGAGGCGGGACGTCTCCACGTTGCCCACGCTCAGACCGGTGAGCAGCGGCAGAGGGGATGCTTGCTGCAAGCAACTCTCTCATTTTGTCAGTACGTCTGTCAGTTACTCTCTCTTTCCCTCTCTTCCTCTGTCAAGTCTGTCATTTTGTCATTTCGTTAGTCAGCTAGTCTGTTTTTCTTTTTCTCCTTCTGTCAAGTCTCTCTCTCTCCCCCCCTCTCTCTCCGCGATACTCAGTCCGGCTCGCACCTGCACATATATATATGTATGTATATATGTTTATAGGGGGTGTGCTTTGTCTCATTACTCATTACTCCTTTCCACGCCCCTGGAGCGGGGAGAGGGAAAGGGAGAGGGAGGGAGGCTGAAACTCTCGCGAAAGTCGCGACAGTCGTGAGAATTCAGCCCGCGCTTTTCGATATTGCTCTGTGACACATTCCTCTACTAATTGTTCTCTCGGCATTTTACTATGTAATGTAGACACATAATCGTAGTTTTAGTCTTTTCTATGCCGTTCCGGAATCTTGCTAGCGACTACATTTACTCACAGCTATCTCGTTTTGTACATACTTAAAGGAGCACAACACTCTAAATTTTGTACATGAACTACGACTGAAACGTGAAAAAAGGAAAATACAATCAATTTTCGTATATAAACTTTACACTCATAATGCCGATCAGAAATCAGAAAACGCAAAAAAAAGGCGTTGCAAATTTTCGAAAATTGTAGTGAGAAACTCCGAAATTTCTCGTGGAACATTCCACGCGCACATATCACACTATCTAAGTGTTTGCTACACATCTAATTGAACGATTGTTTCCCATTGATAGTACTTACGAGCATTTAGTTGTGAAAAGGAGTGTGCGTTGTGCAAATTCCGGTATTTCTCACTACATATTTCACAACCTTTCGACACGTTTCCGCATGTTATGTTATTTTTTTTAGCATATAGCTTATTCATGAAGAATTATCGTATTTGCACGTTCTTTCTCGTGGCTTCCGTAGTTTACACACACAAAACTTCGAGTGGTCTGCTCCTTTACTTAGATGCTTGATATCGGATTGTTGCATTATCGCCTCACACAAATGAGTAATTGTACGCGCCCTACTTATATATGTAGTCAGCATTCCACACGCTTTGTCAGACAGCGTCAATATCAAAGGCTAGGCAAGACTCGATGGTATATCAAAAGCCGCTTTATGGCACAAAAAGGTATTTCCCCGGGATCTTTCTGAGGGTGGGGGCGCGTTCTGAGGTCGTTCTAGGGGCCTTTTGCCAGCAGAAGTTGAATCTGACTTTAACTTTTCTTACCGCCTTGACGTAGTCGACAATCTTTGCGTAGTAGGTGGGGTCGGGGTGTCCGAGGTGTCCACCCACCGACTGGCACGCTTCGTCCGCGGAGATCCAGGAAGGGTCCGACAGCGGCATCACCTGAGTAGCAGTCATGATATTATCCTTCTATCACTCTTTAGGTTTTCTGCAATTTCGACAATTGAATCATTTTCTTATGCGATATATTGAAAGGTCGCCACATTCTCTGGTTGCAGCCCAACCTCTCACCTGCCAGCAGTGTTTCTGGTCCGCCTGCGCGATCTCCACCCCGCCGCACTCGCATCCGCGCGCATCTATGATCATTTTATCATTTCGTCTTATCATCTTATCTCTAATGTTATCACTTATCACTCACGGCGCGCTTGCAGCAGCAGCAGCAGGCCGAGGAGTAGCGTTCGACGGCGCATCGTCGTTTGGAGTGAGTGGCGTGCCCCGTCTCCCCTGCCTGGCAACCTCCCCTCCCCTCCCCCGTCCACATCTCTCTCTGCGCACAGCCGATGCGGAATGGGAACTTCGGCCAGCGCCATACGGCCCGAGAAAAATGAGGTAGCGTCATGGCATTATAATGGACCGAGATCTGATGGAAACATCTTTCGTAACTGCCTCACAACTACATAGAGTCTTGTTTAAGGCTAAATGTGAACAACAAAAACACAATATCCACCATTAAACATTCAACTACCTGAGCATCATCACAGTTATGTGTTATGTTAATCAATTTGTCATACATGGTAATTTGGTAATATGATGAGATGTGGTGTTCAGTCGATGTACCGCGATAGAAACAGTTTTATTCCGACGTTTCGACTTTATGGCATCATCAGGGAAAGCAATACCTACAAAAATACAATGTAACAATACGATAAAATCTGACAACAATATAAATCTCGGTAATATCTCCCAATTTGAGAATCGCGCGGAGACGGCGAAGGCGTCGCGGGACATCGACAAGGAGCTGGCGCGCGAGAAGGCCGAGAGCGCCAACCAGTTCAAGATACTCCTCCTCGGCGGCAGCGAGTGCGGCAAGACCACCATATTCAAACAAATGCGGTGAGCCTCTCTCTTTTTACAAAATAATATTCTTTTTACATATCAAAATATGTATGTAAATCGATTGAAAATCGAATCTAACCAAAGATGATAATTGTATTTAGTTTCAATGCTGTGATTTGCAGAATTCTCCACCTGAATGGTTTCGATAAGGAGGACTGCGAGAGCTTCAGGGCTTATATTCACGCGAATGCTGTTCAGGTAAATATTTTTGAGAGTTGTCGAAAATTATGGAAACTGTATTCTATTACTATCCACTTCTCTCTGCTGATTAGTCAGACAGTTGCTATATACATAACATTACAATTGTATGACTCAATTTCAGTCGCTAGTGCAGTTATTGGCAGCTTGCACAAAGTTTCGGCTCGCCCACGAAACAGAGGTCCAGGTGAGTGGAAGAAAGTGAAACAAAGTTGGTGAAGGGCGGCGGGAACTTTCTAAAACTAAAATCTGTTCCTCCACAAGTGATATAAGTCACCGACACCCAGGAATTATGGTGCTCTATTCGGTCATATTCAGAAAAATGATTTAGTCCGATCGACACGCATTCATAGAGTTTCCGGATTTTTTCATGGAGATCCCTAATATTGTGTATATGAATAGTGGCATCCCTCGTCAAAACTAGTATATCTCCGGCCGGCTGAGTTGACTCGCTTGTCGCTGTTTCACGAATCCTCCGGGGAATAGCGCTTGACATCCACGATTGGTGCTCTCTCTCTCTCTCTCTCTCTCTCTCTCTCTCTCTCTCTCTTTCTTTCTCTCTCTCTCTCTCTCTCTCTCTCTCTCTCTCTCTCTCTCTTTATTCCCCCTTTTTGGATTGACGAGTAAGCAAAAGTTCACAGCAGTATACGACCCGTCCCATATGTATAGGCCAACCACGCGACGCGCCGAGCTAGCATCACCGACAAAGATCACGCAAGGAGGACGAAATATGCAAATTCAGGAAGACGTGGCGCGGTTTCAAGAGTACACGAGAAGAGTGGAGAGCGATGAGGAGCAGACGATACCGGTGGTGATAGGTGAGAAGACTGTTACCTTTGAATTTGTCTCCGACAAAATTGATGGGTCATCTTCGAAAAATACTTTTTCTTTTCTTGACAAAAACAACTGTAGACCTGTTGCAACGAGTAAATGCAAACATATATCTACAAATCTTACTGATATGAACTCACTTATTGAAAAGTCATATTTATATTGTCTCCACACATTTCAGGCAGGGCGATGGAGCGGATTTGGAAGAGCAAAAGCGTGCAGACCGCGTACTCGCATCGATTCTCGTTCACACTCCACGACTCGGCCAAGTAGTGAGTGACAAATGTTTTTAACTATTATAATATGCAAATAAGTGTTCCTTCGAGTCACTTCGCAGTGTAATCTCTTGAATCGAAAAAAATAATATGCAAATAGTGTTCCTGTCGCTCATCAGAGTAATTTCTTGAATCGGGGGGGGGGGGGGGTACCTCGTTCATTTTTAAATATGCAAATGCGTTCAGCTTTCTGGACAACATTGCTCGGGTGACGGAGACGATCTACATGCCGAGTGAGCAGGACATTTTGTACTGCCGCTTCCGCACGACGGGAATCAACCAGCTTTCTTTTCAACACAAGAAGATGAACTTCAAGTGAGCGAACTATTACTATTCAGAACGGACAGACGGAGAGAAAACGACACAGAAATGATGTATGTACATAGAGAGTCATCCTTCATACTATCCACACTATCCATACCCGCAGGCAAGAGAAAGAGAGAGAGAGAGAGAAAGAGAGAGAGAGAGAGAGAGAGAGAGAGAGAGAGAGAGAGAGAGAGAGAGAGAGAGAGAGAGAGAGAGAGAGAGAGATGGTCTCATTGCCACTCGCAGAATGGTGGACGTGGGCGGGCAGCGCACCGAGAGGCGCAAGTGGATCCACTGCTTCGACAACGTCGACATGATCCTCTTCGTCGTGTCGATGGCCGACTTCGACCAGATGGACCCCGAAGACACCAAGCTGGTATGATCGACTTCCATTCTCTGCAACTTCCAACAGCGTACCAATCTTATCGTCATATGAAATCCCTTTTTTCTCTCCCACAGTGTTCCGCCGATTTCATTGCTGTTTGCACCACCTTGTTCTCTCCAATAGTATTCCAAATGATCTTGATCTTATTGCCACATGCACCACCTTTTTCTCACCAATAGTGTTCCAATAAGTAGACATCAAGTTTTTTTTGTTGCAGAACCGCCTGATGCAGAACTACGAGATCTTTCGGACGATCGTGCGCAGCGACTTCTTCCGCAATGCCTCTATCGTGCTGTTCCTCAACAAGTACGACATCTTCTGCGAGAAGCTCAAGCAGGGCGCTCAGCTGCAGGCGTGCTTCCGGAACTACAAGGGTGGGGGAGGAAGAGAGAGAGAAAGAGAGAAAGAGAGGGAGAGGGAGAAGGAGAAGGAGAAAGAGAGAGAGAGAGAGAAAGAGAGAGAGAAAGAAAGAAAGAAAGAGAAAGAGAGAGGGAGAGAGAAAGAGAGAGAGAGAGGGAGAGGGAGAGAGAGAGAGAGAGAGAGAGAGAGAGAGAGATCTATTGCAGGAGACAACACTCCCGACGACGCGTCGGCCTATGTGCAGAAGCAGTTCCGCCGCTGTGTCACCGAGAAGACAAAGTGAGTAAATGTGAAGGGATGTGATAATGTAAGGTGATGAGACGATTTCTGAAAGCCGCATGTAATAAGGTTCTAGCAGTCGAAATCAGGGTGTAATAATTGGTGTTCAAGATGTGGTGTGCTTGATCTCACAGGGTTGACGTCCGTTGCAGAAAGTGTATTGACCGGAACGCTTCCAGATAATCGTGATTGCAACCCCATGTACAATTAAAACGATCCCGGATACATCTCCGAGCTTCTAGGTGTTTCATGCATGATCTCACGCTTAGGTTGACGTCCAAAAAGTGTAATAGACTGCTAGACTACTTCTACATAATTGAGCACTAACGACTCCGGATTAAACGGGCTTCTAGATATTTCACGATTCTAGATAGATTAGATATAACACGATTCCGGATCCGCATTAAACTCCGAACTCGCAGATATTTCGTGTTCCTCACGACGGCGACGGACACGAACAACATCGAGCACGTGTTCGGCTCGGCCGTCGCCCACATCGTCAACGAGAATCTCAAGTCAACAGGTACACCGCCTTTTTTTCGATTCGAACTGAACTGATTTGCTGCCGAACACTACAACGGAGAGTGTTCAGTGACTTGTATGTGGTATTCCTCTTTTATTTCGAAAACGACACTCACGTGTGTTTTTCGGTACATTTCGACCTAGAAACTACTATATTGTTGGTGTTGCTCTCAGCCGAAAAACAAGACACGATCTTGGATTATAACGCCCTATTGCAGGTCTCCACGAGTAACTCATTTCATTTCTTCTCGATTTTGCGCCCTCCTCACCCCTCACATCTCTCCATCCCAGTCACCCCGCCGCTCACCACCGCATATAGTCATATTATTATGATGTTATTATTATTATTATTACATTATAATTAATATTTTTTAAATATAGATTCCAGTGCGTTTTTGCCTTCTTCCCACGAGACGATCTCCTCTCGCACAGATGTTACATATATTTTTTTGTTTGATAAATGTTCGCATGTATAGTGCTTGCGTTTCAGCAGTTCACAGACATCAGGTTTTCACGAGGAGTGTAGTGGGTGCCACACCCCCAGTAGGTGCCACACCCCCCCACATTCGTACCAAATTCATAGAATATTTTAGTTAGGACCCTAGTAATCGATTTGTGGTGTCCGAATTTCCTAAACGAATAATACGTTTCCGGTACGAAAACGTACAGAGCTGTTTTTATACCTCCTATCTGATTCTCTGACAGGCCAAAACGAGCCGTTCTGGTGTAGTGGTTAGCAGTTCTGACTAGTAAGCGGCGGGACCGGGATTCGGATCCCTCGCCCGTTTTCTTTTTGCAAAATCGGTGACCATTTATTTTCAATCTCACAAGAGGGTGTGGCATCTACTACACTCCTCGTCAGACAGTTTTCCGACAGCAGTTCAGGAAGGCTCAAAGCAGTCAGTTCCTTATTTAAAGACATCAAAGCTGTTCACGTGTCGAATATGTTCTGGAAGCGTAGGGATGGTCCGAGGGTGGGCTTGGGCTTGTGCTTCTTGGGTTTTGCGGGCGGCGGCAGCGGCACAGCGCCGATAGACGTAGGCACGCCGCCCTCCCGCGCAACCAGAGCGATCATCTCCTTCCGCGCGTCCCGCTCCGACAGCTTCTCCTTAAAATCTTTTTATGTAATAATGTTACACTAGTGTTGTCATCGATTTCCGTAACGGTCATTTCCGTGAAACGATGTCTTTAGCCTCTTTAGGATAACGTTTTTTCATACCATTTATGGTATTTTATAACAATGCGACCGTCATGAAAGTGTTGTGAAAAATACTATCTAATTATCTTTCCAGATTTCTTTTCCACTTTTTAATCATGCGATTACAGCTCACGTGGCGATAAGTTAGCGCGCGCTAATCTCTGCGACAGACACATTATTGTACATTTGAGTGCGCGCGGAAAGATTTAGTATGATTAGCGGAGTATGTAGTACACAATGTGGTACAAAAGGGTGCAAAGCAAAAAGTGCATGTATCACCGACCATCTGAAGGTGCGGTCAGTCTCTTCGGAAGCAGTTCGGAAATGTTTCGAAGGGATAGAAAAGCAAGTGTTCGGGAGTGTTCGGGAGTGCCTTGCTACGTTTTCGAAACACTGCGGACTGGCTTTAAAGAGACTGACCGTAGCTCGAGTCTTTCCAAGAGACTGCCCACAACTTTCGACTCACCCTGAACGCGTCCCTAGCGGTGCGCGCCGCCGAGATCCGGTACACCACCAGCAGCTTATCCGTCCCCGCTGGGCCCGGATCGCGCACAATCTGAATCAATCACTTTGATATGACTTTGACGCTAGCTTAAGGTAAACACTTTGACGTGAAAGTACTTGTCGCTCTTTTTTTTAGGAAGTCTATTTGACACTCCAAAATAATTTCTATAAAGATGGAATAGTTATACTAATGCATGTTCACGTATGGTAACGGTAAAGGTAAAGGTATCCCCCCGATTCAAGAGATTCACTCTGCGGATGGGGTATCACGTATGAGACAACATAATAAACTACAAAGGTTACTTCAAAAGTGGTAACCTGTATCCTTTGCGCCTGTCCGGATTCCAGCACGCAGAAGACGGGCGAGACACGATAGAGGTCGTTGTTGCTGCACTTCACCTTGACAGCGATTCTAAGTATTTTTATACATATATGTATATGTATTGCCGTTCTACGTAAACACAAACATTGCTTTTAAACGTTGATTATTGATGTGTGACGCAGATTACTACATACTGTTATAAAATCATTCATTCAACATTGCGAAGCAGAAAGAAAAAGAGAGTATCGGTCAAGTTGGCTTATAAAAACCAAATTCATTATTCATTTCCCCAAACCTGTCCGAGCTTCCATTGACGATCATGTGCCGCGCGGCGCTGCCGTGCGTCGCGTTGAAGTTGGAGACTTTCGGCGTGACGAACACGTCGAAGTCATCTCGGTCGAATTGCATGGGGCAAGAAAGGCAACAATCTGTCAGGGGCGGAGGGCGACTGGAGAGTTATGAGCGCGCGGTTGAGACAAAGACGCGACAGCCGAGGGAGGGGCCGCGAAACCCTTGGGATGAAGTGGGGGCGCCAAAACAGCACGCACGCAGAACATAAACAGACGGAAACGAGTTGCCGAGTGCACCAACTCTCCGGTTATGAGCTTCCTCGCAAAAAAGATGAGAGCAACTTGTGAGAGGTCCTGCGGGATATTGGGAAATTAGAGTTCCTCTTTGTTTTATAGTTTGTTCGAACGCTCAACATTTTCCATTAGAAACGTTACATCATGTTGTCCAGCAGTATATTGAATTGTTTGATGAATAACAAACATCATATTTATTAAATATGTAGCAAACATTTCATCTCCCTCTCACCTTTCTCATCAGCAGTCATGGCGTGGTGGTTAACGCGCTTATTAGCAGAGTCAATCTGAAGCTCGCGGGTTCATACGGAGTCAAGATTTGTCCAATTAAAGACATCATTTAACGGGTTCTGATATTTCTCTAACTATGTACCCTAACGTCTCTCGTCTCTAGTGAAAATAGTGTATAGTGAAAACTGATTTGTGAGCCTACTCTATAGTGCACAAATATGACTTGATTTTGTTGACTGATGGGTGAGGTACAAATGAAATAGTTTTGGCTGAAAATGGCTATCACGCTGTTGGTTTCCTAACCACCCACAACTCCTCAAAAAGTATTAGTAATACGTGTTACTGAAACTTATCGAAACGAAAAACTTGGTGTGAATATCTTTCTGTACAATAGCCATTTTGTTAAAAAAAAAGCTTTTCGTGAAATATTCCACATCACTTAGGTGTGGAATATTTGTAAAACAAACACCTTACAATTTTTTAATTCTCACTCAGATTGATTGTCGCAGACGATTTCCGAACTACAACCGCTTCGGTCGGATAGAAAGAACATTATTGCCGCCAGAGAGTCCTCAACTATTTTTTTCCAAATATTGAATGAGATAATCTTTTCGAACTCGTCATTCGAAAAAAAAACACACACACATAAAAACGGGGACAATCTGCTTTTGTAAACATGGTACAATTTTTTTTTATGTATAACGTATAAGGAAGCCATCCTTTCAAAAACCAAATAAACTCACTTCCTTTTCCATGTAATACTATGTGATTATTTCCTTGTTCATTATCATTGGAACCCCATTTATACCTGCCGTTTATATTGCTCACTTTTTGTTTATAATTTCGATTTTCCCATGTTATCGGTAATAAACCTATCTATCTATCTAACTGCGCCGGCCATTTCTTCGCCGACACGACAATGGTGTGTAGTCTGTAGTCCACCACAAATACATGATGACATGTATTCACATACATTTCAACATAATTAATAATAATAATAATGGTTTATCCATAGGCGCAGACAAAACACAAAACACGAAATACAAACTGGTGCGGAATGTACAAAGGTTTTTTAAAATTAATTTTGTTGTTTGCTTATCTGATATAGTTGTGTAAATTGCAGAAAGGTCCAGAGACGTCTCGGTGTCAATGGAAATGATACGATCGTATGGGTGCGTATGGGTACGAATTACTTGTGTCATAGTGCATTTCATTGTGTTACTAATAAGGAACGTCTAAGTGAGTGCTACCAGCTGGCGCCAGTCGTTTTCGAGAAACGAGTGATGAGAGACACATGCACACATGACTGAATGATAGACGCACAACGCATGTGGCAATGGTGATCCGTTTTGATGAGGTCATTTAACTTTTTTCTTCGCAAACCTCAAAGCACAAGACAAACGTGTTTCTTCAGATACTACGCTGTGACCTGTTGCAACGCTACACGCTACTGTCGAACCAGAAATTTCAATTTGATTAAAATATTTTATACTGTACCATGAATATTTTTTTCTTTCAACAAAACCTTATGAATATATTTATTCATAAGATCAATATAGGGAGAAAATTGATCAAATAGGTCTTCAATAAACTCATCGATTCGGAAAATATCAAGAAGTGGCAAAAAAGAAGGACAATGTTTGGTTTGTGCCCCCGATTGCAGTTCACTGCGCCCTCGCTGCTCGCTTTCATCTTTTAGACGCAACCAGGAACACTTTTATCGAATGCGAGAGAGGGAGAGAGAGTGAGAGAGAGTAAGAGTGAGAGTGAGAGAGAGAGACGAGAGAGAGAGAGAGAGAAACGAGAGTCGGCAGCATAGGCCCGCGGTGTTTTTGTAGCGTTCTGCAGCACGGCAGTGCAGCTGGAAAAAGCGGCGCGGCGCGCGATTGGCATGCGAGAAGAGAGAGAGAGGCGGACAGAAACAACCACAACACACGCCGATCTATGTGCGAAGGCAGAGTGCACAGAGAGGAAGTATCGATATATTCTATTCGCGTGCACCGATTCGGCGCACATTTCTTGAGCGCTCCGCTGCTCCTTGTATATGTTTCGTTGTAATCCCTTTCCTCCTCTCGCATAAGTTGGTGATTGTATTGTGTTCGATTCGTTGACCATTGTTTTGTCACGTGAATCAACCGTTTTAATGAAAAAAATTACTATAAATGTACATTATTGTAATTGAAGGATGAGCGGTGTCAAGGACCACATCCGCTTCTGCTGCTGCTGCAATTTTCACGTCGTGGTGAGCATATATTTATTGATTTTTTTTACAGTACTAATACTAAAACAACCTAATTACTAGTGATACAAACTCATCAATAAAATTCAAAACTGATAAAAATTAACCAAAACTGACAAACTGATAAAATTAATCACAACTGATAAAACATCTGGTTCCAGACTGCGGCGGGGCTGGTGTCGTGGTTGAAGCTGGCGTTCACCGGCATCGTCGTCCTCTACGCACTCTTCTCCACCAAGAGCGAGACGAAACTGGAGGTGAACGACGATTAATAACTGATACGGTCTCTGTGTGTTTTTTTTCTAATTTTAAAACAACAAGATCTGTGTGATTCTAATGAGGAGAAGTTGTAAGAAGAGTACAGTGTTCGATGACTTCGAGTGTCGTGGCGTGTGACAGACAGATAAGAAGAAGAACAACAAGGACAACAACAAGGACAACAACGAGGACAACAACAAGGATAACGCGACACTCGCGCGTGGGTGAGCTCAATACACATGCCTTCTTTCAGTGGACAACTTTCGTGGGCCTGGGTCTGCTCATCGCTCTCGTGGCGTGTTTCCATACGAGGAAGGGCACTTATATGGTCGTGTACGCCATCCTCGAGGTAGTCTCTCTCTCTCTCTCTCTCTCTCCCTCCCTCTCCCTCCCTCTCTCTTCTCTCCCTCCCTCCCTCCCTCCCTCTCTCATCCCCCCTTTGCAGTACATCATCCTCATTCCATGCGCCGTGCTACTCGCTCTCTTCTTCGCAGTCATGCTCCTCTCTGTCATCGGTCTCATGACCGTCCCACTCACCCGCAAGGGCGACGCCATCGGAGAGGTGCGTGAAGTTTGCGTGTGAAAAAAATCCGAAAATCTCACTACTCGTTTTTTTCGCACGACCGGAAAATTTTTGTTGAAATATTCCCGTTACAGTTTGAAATCCACTTTTACACGGTTTTTTCTTGTTTCCATGGTTTTATTTAAAAAAAAAACCTTTTTACACGGTTTCGTTTCTGAAAACATAACAGAACCGTTTCACTGTTTTGTGAGCCATGTTAGAATTGTCATAGCAGAAATGTTTTCTCTCACCAGAATAGCAACATGCAGGATTGCACCAATGTTTTCTTTTTGCCGCTCTTGGGCTGCACTAAGAGAGCGGCGAGAAATATATTGCCGAGGAGAAGAGCCTTTTCCCAACAGAAAACGAACGCAGCATTAGGGGCCGGAAAAAAACCTGGGAGTGCTTATTAGACAGGCACAGCGAGAGATGGGTGGAATGGTGAAAGATAATGGTGGTAGGGGTAGCACATAATCGTGGTTAAAAGTAAACAAAAAACTTTACGTTCTATGCTTTGTGCAGGTTTTTATTTTTTCAGGATGGTCAGCAGAAGGATGAGGTGAACCCTATCGCTAAGGCGCTAGGAGGAATGGCTGCCATGGGAAGTGAGTCTCTCTCTCTCTCTCTCTCTCTCTCTCTCTCTCTCTCTTCTTTCTCTCTTCCCCTTCCCCCCTCTTCTCTCTATTTTCCTCTCTAATGTCATGAATTATTCAGTCCTCGGCATCCCGATCACTAGCTTCATCGCTTGCTGGCTCTACTTTGCGCTCTGGGGCACTACCGCCGTTTACAGGTGAGCTTTCTCTCTCCTACTATTCTCTAAAATGCTCACTGATATCCATGCAATACAGATAAGTATAATAATGTAGACTGAATCACTTACAATTTTTGTACTCAATCACAGCTTTTGTTAATCAGCATTTCGCGTGCATCCTGCAGTTTGTATTTCATAAGAGCGAGCGTTAGAGGACGAAGTACTATTTCCCAGGTGCGGCCGCTTCTTCCGTGCGGGAGGAACCGGAGTCAACGAATACGAGGTATGTAATTGAGTTATTTTTCTACCATAACATCATGTACATACACCAAGTACGTTTTTCAGATGGCTCCGACCGGCGTTGTCAGCAAGTAGTCTCAAATCCCAGTCGAGTCTCCCGAGTACAAAACTTTCCTTTGCGCTTTGCGCGGCTAGCCAGTTTCATTGCAGCTTCACCAAATTCCTTAATCAACACGAAAACAAAATAGCCCTTTCTAACGAATATTATCGTTTTTCAACCTGTTTGTGCTGCGTGATTGATTTATGTTTCTTATCCTTGAAGTTGCTTCTGTTCGTTTTGTGACGTGTTTTAGATTTGAGCAACGACTTTTCGCATCTAATGCATCTTGCTTTTTCTTTGCTACTATGTACCGATTTGTAAAATAAACTATTTTTCCTGTTTTATTTGAATAAACATGAACCTTATAAAAGTTACAGTAAGTATGTAGCTATAGTGACTTGTGAATGCCAATCATAGCACCTGCTGATGCGTTTTCATGATACACATGACCACTTTCTCTCTCGTTCAATGTCTCGAAACCCAGAAACGCTTTTTCATCGCGCAAGAGAGAATCGCATGATTCTACATCTACGAGAGACAAGTGCACACATGATAAGTAGTGATCTGCAGTTTATTGAATTACCATCGAACCGAGAGAGAAGGGCAATTGAATACAATTCACAAACCAGAATGTAACAATTGACGATCTTTGTGCTACAAGCAGCAGACAGTCGACCTTCGAGCCAAGATGACCTTTCTTTCCTTTCCTTGTGTATAGTTAAGTCCATTGAAAGTGCATTGAAAGTTTCTGCATTTCACTCGATCGTCTCAGAATGGGCCACGTCAAGGAGGACATTCGATTCTGCTGCTGCAAAGTTCCCGTCGTGGTGAGTTCATAATATATAGAAAATGCGTCACGACTAACGACTTTTCGCATCTAATGCATCTTGCCTTTTCTTCGCAACGCTATGTACCGATTTGTAAAAGAAACTATTTTTCCTGTCTCATTTGAATAAACATGAACCTTATAAAAGTTACAGTAAGTATGTAGCTATAGTGACTTGTGAATGCCAATCATAGCACCTGCTGATGCGTTTTCATGATACACATGACCACTTTCACTCTCGTTCAATGTTCAATGTCTCGAAACCCAGAAACGCTTTTTCATCGCGCAAGAGAGAATCGCATGATTCTACATCTACGAGAGACAAGTGCACACATGATAAGTAGTGATCTGCAGTTTATTGCATTACCATCGAACCGAGAGAGAAGGGCAATTGAATACAATTCACAAACCAGAATGTAACAATTGACGATCTTTGTGCTACAAGCAGCAGACAGTCGACCTTCGAGCCAAGATGACCTTTCTTTCCTTTCCTTGTGTATAGTTAAGTCCATTGAAAGTGCATTGAAAGTTTCTGCATTTCACTCGATCGTCTCAGAATGGGCCACGTCAAGGAGGACATTCGATTCTGCTGCTGCAAAGTTCCCGTCGTGGTGAGTTCATAATATATAGAAAATGCGTCACGACTACGACTTTGACTGGTTTACATGCGTGTATATGTATATTGTATGTAGCTGAATCGGCTAGTTTTATTTTTTTCCAGAAAGCCGCCGGTTTCGTGGTGTGGCTGAAACTGGCGTTAGTCACTCTCAGCGTTCTCCTGTTTCTCGTATTTCAAAAGCATCAGCCTGAACATGCCGGTCACTCGAAAGTGGTATATCATTGCATGCTTCTCAGAATCAGAGTCAGAAGAATATTTATCTCGAATCAAATAGCACATGTTAATGTAAATTACGGTAAGGTTACGGAAGGTTACGTGTATACATCTAGAGTTTATCGTACAAGAGACTTGAAGGTTCTCGCCACCGCTTACACAACGTATTTCCGCTGCAAGCTAGAGTGTTGTACTGAAATGTGGAACCCTCAGGATGTGGGATCAGTGAACTTGGTCGAGTCAATGCAGCGATATTATACGCGCCGAATATGTCGTCGCGCTGGCTTGTTCTCGCTCACCTATCCCCAACGCCTCCAGCTTCTTGGCCTTCAAACTCTTGAACAACGCCGCTTTATAAATGACGTAGTGTACATTCACAAGGTTATTACTAAAAACACCTCTCTTAATTATTCTTGTCTTTTTACATTAGTCCCAACTCGGTCGCGCACATCTCACAAATATCGTCTTTTGCCATCATATGACTCGTTTCTGCGGAGCAGTTCTTTCAGAGAGTTTATGGAGTTTGGAACTCACTTCCATCTGGTATTGTTGAATCTGCGAAAACCAGTAACGTGAAATCCCACTTAGTAGACAATCCCCATTTGCATCCCATGTCTAAAATTCGACATTTGTAGTTTGCTTATTGTCTACTCTTTGAATGTTTCTTCTTTTTTACCTATTTCACTATCCTATCGTAAGCACTGTTATGTTTCCTATGCTGCACATGTTAAGTACTCAACACGGTAAAAAACTATATAAACTATTTACACATTCCTATCCTATTAGTTTTAGTGGTCGTCGTACATCGGTGTTGCTCTCGTCGTCCTTCTAGTTGTATGCTTCCATCTGAAGAAGGGCACCTTTCTCATCATCTACGCTATCATTGAAGTATGCAATGGATTTTCGTCTTTTTGTATTCTGATCGTTTGATGTCAGTATGTCTACCTCATACCCTGCGCTATTCTTCTCGCCCTCTTCTTTTCCTTCATGGTCCTCACTTCGATCGGTATCATCACATTTCCTATCGCCACAAACGCAACAAGGGTTAGGCAACATTGAGTTTTTTCCAGTTATTAATACATTTTTCCAAACAAACTTTATAGTGACTTAAAGCAGGAATGAATGGATTTGTGGAAATCCGTTCTGAGCAGAAAATTTGTTTTCAATTTGTTTTTAAAGGAACAGTGGCGCATTAGATTTAACTTTTGATCATAACTTGACCAATTGGAATGCAAAACACACGAAAAAAAATTACGATCAAAGCTATTACCGCGTTACCACACCGATTACCACAGACCGCCCCGTTACCACACGAAAATAGGGCATCCTGTAAAATTCAACAATTCAACAACTGGGAAAATTCAACAATTCGGAAAATTCAACAACGAAAAATTCAACAACAAATGACGTCATAGCGAAATTTTCTGAGTGTCTCTAAATAACGGGCCCGTTCGAGAGTTCTGTATTTGGAGTCCGGGGAATCCGGCCCTTTTTTAAATGAAACCGACGAATGTAATATTTTTGCGACGTACTTTTATTTACTGATGAGGTCTAGTTGCATGTACACGTCTGCAAACCTTTTCACGGCTCAGATCATGTTGTCAATGACATTGTATAATAGAAGAGAAGTGGGCCGAACATTTGCAGAAGTTCGACACGACGTCCAGTTCGGATGCTTTAGTGCGTGTATACAGAGTACAAATTGGCTGTACAGGTCGCGTAACATTAGTTGAGCTGCATCGGCGTGCACTCAATCACACAGAGATCTCGATCCGGACTGCCGAATACTGTCCAGAAGTCGGCAAAGATTATGTGATTCGGCTGCTCGATACGGGCACATTTCACGACGATCTGACTCGAAGAGAAACGTCGTCGTCAGTTCTCGACAAACGCGGATCACTGATATGCCACGGTACTGTTCTCGGCACCACGCTGCTCCGATGCGTTCACACACGTTGTCAATAGGGCTTCTATTACCTTCTCAGAATTGTAAACGTAGTTGAAATAGTTCCTATACCTCCGACAATAAATGATGTAAATACTTCGCAAAACACAATTAAAAACAGGGCCGGGTCCCCCAAACAACGGAACTCTTGAACGGGCCCGTTATTTAGAGACACTCAGAAAATTTCGCTATGACGTCATTTGTTGTTGAATTTTTCGTTGTTGAATTTTCCGAATTGTTGAATTTTCCCAGTTGTTGAATTGTTGAATTGTTGAATTTTACAGGATGCCCGAAAATAGACGTCAAATGTGCGTTTTGGCGGGAAGCCCCATTGTCGGGAGGGCCGATCGATATTGTGATCGCATTCGCAAAGAAGTCAGTTCTCGAGAAGGGCAGCGGTCTTTGCGAGCGATGACACAATAAGCTGCGTGGCGCAGTGGAAAAGACTGTGGGCTATCACTCTCGCAGCCACGGGTTCGATTCCTGTTTGCAACTTTGCCTGAAACATACATACACGCACCTCGGTGCGTGGTGATTTCGTGCAAATTTGAGAATTTCATTACCACACGTTTCTGATATACGCCTCTGTTCCTTTAAACCTAATATTGTAATGAAATTCAGGGTGATGAAAATCAGTCGGCTACCGCATTTGTTGGCGATTTGACGAAGTTGGGAAGTGAGTTTATATATTATATCTTTATGAAATTGGTTAACGAAATATTTACATAGTCGTGTTCATTCCCATAACTGGATTCTTCACATTCTGGATGTACCTGGCCTTCTGGGGAACCACTGTCATCTACAGGTACTCTCTCTCTCTCTCTCTCTCTCTCTCTCTCTCTCTCTTCCTCTCTCTCTCTCTCTCTCTCTCTCTCTCTCTCTCTCTCTTTCCCTCTCTTTCTCTCATTTCATTAATCTAGGTGTGGTCGCTTGTTCCGCGCAGCAGTGTCCGATGTATATCAGCAGGAGGTGAAATAAAATTCAATAGTGTACGTAAATAACTCAATATTTTTTTCCAGATGACACCGTCTGGAGTTTTCACCAAGTAATCTCTCGCTCCCAAGCATTTCAAGTCGACACCGAAAAAAAGTTTCTCAGCTCAGGATAAACTTATTTTTTATACAATAAATTGCATTAATGGACAAGATTGCGGTTTAAACTCCGAATCAAACTCGGACAACCATTCGAGGTCGGATGAGCTCTTTTAGATACTGATCGACCCTGCAGGTGATTAATAAAATGTGATAAATAATACTTATGATTGGAATAGAAATATGGATTTTACATACTCAGCATTTTCTCGGCAGCGAGTGTGGTTTGTTGTTTGATCATGCGATAGCTCGAAGGGAAACATCGCGGATCTCAGAAGCATCGATTGACAAGAGTGTGAATCATGTCCGAGCTGCCTGGCGGAATCTTCCGCGAATGGGTGAACGAGGAGCTCTACCGCCTCTACTGCTTCATCTGGGTGGTACGTCGTTTTCAATCCTTCCTATGTTCATGATGCAACACACCATGGTTCTTATCGTGTACAAAATTCCGAATGATATCATTTTATTTCGATATTCATGATGGTTGCCGATCGGCTACGTGCTAGACCTTACCTCAATAAGTTATGAATAGAGTTTTAGGGTATACATGTTTCAGATCGGTTACGTTCTCGCGCTGACCACTTTGTGGACCATCTTCGTCCTGCTACTCGTGCTCGCAAAGTTCCTGATTGAGCGAGAACCGCCGGTCAGGAGGGAATCAGGCATGTTTCGCTGCTCTATTTATTCAATTGATGTATTCGGACAATTAGAGAGGGCGCGCAGCGCCCTCTCTTTTGGGTTAAAATAAAAAAAAGGCTAGTGGTCGCTTTTGTTGCATCCTTACAATTGGTGAAAACACAAGCAATTTTTGTTGACAAGAACGCAAGCTTCAAGTTGATCCGCTTCAGAGCAGGCTTGGCCGTTCTGGCTCACTCTCATCAGCATCTTCTCGTTCCTACTCGTCTTTGCCATGCACCTGCGCGCCTCGTATCTTCGAAAGATGCGCGGCGAGAGGAGGATCAACGACCACCGACACGCATGAAAGACGGATTGACTACGAATGTTCTTCCGCACACGTGTTCACTTGATGTCTTGATGACCGCGTTTTGAGATAAACGAATACGCGCGCGCGTGCGTGTGTGTGTGTGTGTGGAAACCCTGTTCGGTCATTTTGCGTTTTTCTCTCAATGGTTCTCTCTCTCTCTCTCTCTCTCTCTCTCTCTCTCTCGCATTCAGCCTGGGTAGCGAATCGATGAAAGATCGACACACGTGCGTGCGTGTGGTCAGTTTTGCGCATTGATTCCAACGGTATGTTATTGTTTTCCGACTTTCATCAGAAATCGATGCTTTGTTAACCTTTGCGTGTACTTGTATTACTGATAAACCGCTGATGGTTGATGTGTCATGGCGAGAGTTGATAACAATAATGGTACAGTTGTTAAGATGTCTGCTCAACGAGACACGCTGCTGCGCGACTGGGCCAAGTACGAGTTCATTTCGATCGTCCACTTTTTGTGCTCGGTGGGTGGAGAGCGATTGAATGCGGGGTCAGTCGCTTTAAATACATATCAGAAGTAATTCGAAGGCAATTCGAAGTAGTTTGCAGAGATTGACCGCTACTTGAAAAGATTAGATAACTCGGATTTTTAGTTTTTCTACGTCGGCTTTCTGGTGATGTGCGTGATGGGGCTGACGTCGCTGATGGTATTCGCTCATACTCTCATCTTCGTCCCAGATCCAGGCCACAAAGAGCACAGACCACACGGTGAGTCGAATTGTTCGCTCAATAAATTGTTCATGTTTTCATTGGCCATTTTTTCGACCTTCTGGCTCCGTAATGTTCTTTGGCGGAAAAGAAACGGTTTGCTTCATTCATTCTAGCAATGTAATGTACGAAATCATTTGTCTACTGCAATTACAAGTGTTTTTATCCGAAAACAAGACCGAGTCTTGGCTTGGATGATAAATTATATGAATATGGATATGATGCTATCTCATTTCCAGACCACCACGCGCCGGAGTGGAACGTGCGGACTATTCTGTTCTGCGCGCTGTCTATCGTTCTCGTCTTTGCCGTCCACTTCCGGCTCTCCTATCTCACCATGCGACGCGCGCGCAAGGACGCCGAAAAAGTGCCCGACATGAAAAACCCCATTGCTCCATCCTCGATCGGGCGCTATTGAAAAGACCACATAATTTATGCATGTAAATAAAGTACTTACACACGAATGAAAGTGCAGTTCATTTCGCGGGAAATGGAGAAGAATTCTACAAAAATGTTTTCTAGAATTTGGACAGAATGGTATGGTAGATAAGAATACATCCGATGTAAAACACTTTTATCGAGCAGTAGTTCAGTACTTCACTTCTCCCGAGCCTTCCTCAAGCCCGGATCCTTCCACATCCTCTTTATGCAGCTTCTTCTCAGAGTTGACCACACCGTCAGATCTTCTCAGGCGCGTCTGCGAAAAGGTTAATTGAATGGTGTGATAAATGTTTATTTTGGCCTACTCTGAGAGGCGCGATGCTCTCCGTTCTGTACATTGGCGGACAGACTCCCGTGTGATGGCAGATCCAGTCCGCATACGAGCGCACATCCGTATGTAGACCGAACACATCTGGAAATTGCTGAAAGTGTGAAATTTGACGTCATGATTCACCTAGGCACGTTCCTAAGCTGACGAGACCAGTGACGTGGTGTTTGCCATCCTCATCGGTGCGCAACAGTCCGCCGCCCGAGTCGCCCTATGAACCCACAAATATTTTAGTGTATTCCTCAAATTCCTCTCGCATATGTTGGTGTTATTGCCGAATGTGCAAAACGCGTCCCGAAAACGGTCAGCTTTGGCCATTTTCAATTCGGAACTGTTGTCGCAAGCGCACACGGAAAGGTCTGTTGTCTGCAGTTGCGCCGGAGTGTCGCGGGCTGAAAAAAACGACGAGAGTGTGCGGAGGGATCATTAGAAACCGACGATCTCTTTTTGGAAATTTGCCGAGACGACCATATCCCGCCACTTTCAGTACTGACGGTAGTCCTTCAGACGGCCTCGCCACGCACGCCGGAATTGCGATATTCGAGTGAACATCCTGAAATCATTGATCATACATTCACACACCAATAAAGTCCTCTCCAATTCTTCAGGAGCACAGTTTGTGCGCAAGCATGTGGTATACGTGGCAAACAATTCACGAGATTTGGATCATGTTGGATGACTAGGACACCGAGCAAGGATTGCTTTCGTATATTTCGAATTGCGCTGCTTGCGCACGAATGGTGCGGCGTTATTTGAACTGGAGAACTGGCGGGAACTTTAATCAAACGAGAGATTTCACCTCTTCCAGAGTTAGAATGGCAATGTCCCCCGATATCGGTGGGAAGGCGACAGGAGTAAAAGGAGTTCTCCTTAATTGCGTGTAAGCGCAATGCCAATCCAAAAAGTCGAGATTGACATGCACCTAAATGAGAGGAACTGATGAGAAGTATGGACACTTTGTTGCCAACTTCGGCGACTTGAATAGTTTTGGCGGGGGAGTCCTGTTTGCAGGTGTTGCGCTGGCGCAGGCGACTCTCGGGTGTGCACAGTCCACCCACAGTCACATTGAATTCGTTCGATTTGTATGTGAAAGTCGTCTCGCTTCTGAAGCAGTTATGTGTGTGCACTCTTGATTTATCAGCTCACTCTCCGCAGATTTTGCTTGTAATGGCGCAGTGGGCGGCAGTGAGTACGTGGCGCGGTGAGATGAGAGTTCCGGTGCAGTAATTGTTCACCAGGACCACTGATGGCACTTCGTCTTTCTCTGCATTCCGTCCACCGCGCATCTTAAAGACGCGTAGTGGAGCTGAACATACGTTTTCATATTAAAGGAACACACCACTCTAAATTTCGTACATAAACTACGACTGCCACATGAAAGAACATTAAAATACAACAACTTTTCATTAATAAACTAAATGCTAAAAATGAACGCAACATGTAGAAAACGAGCAGCGAAGTTTTCATTTCGTAGTGAGATATACCGTCGATACCCTCTAGAGGGTCGTATACACTCGAGAACGGTATTTCTCACTACGTTTTCCAAGATTTGCGTCGAATTTTCAATGTGTTCCGTTCATTTAAAGGATATGGTTTATTTATGAAAAGTGATTGTATTTTCATCTTCTATCACGTGGCAGTTGTGGTTTATACACAAAATTTAGAGTGGTACGTTCCTTTAATACGAATACAAAAAAATAAAATATTATCTTACGTGTATAGGTGTTCAGGTTACGACCGCATTTCTTCTGCAAATCCCGATTCTCTTCTATCGATAGTTTGTAGTTTGATGTTTCAGTATTTCGTTCAGTGAGTATCGATTCCACAATAGAAAATTCGCATAGAAAAATAGGTAAAAGTAAATTCATTTTCAACAATAATTTTTCTGCATTTCTATCACGTCTTTTATATACAGCGAAACGCAATCAAGCTTACTCATGATTATATTGCGAGAAAAAATTGTAATTTGTACTGTGCGGGAAATCAAAACATTTTCATCAATAGAACCATATTGCTGCGGTATACAGATACTTTGGAAATGCGTCAGCATTTTCTCATTTTCTCGGACCGGAAAAGAGCAATTTCTCAGGTTTATATTGCTTGGTAGAGTTCGATGACTCAATTATTTTCTTCCTCATGTTCATGTTATTCTATTCGCTGTTCACTTCAAACGAATTAAGTAAGTGACTAATGGTGATTAAGCTAACAATACAGAAAACGTACAAAAAGAAATCGGGAAATGGTGTTCTCGCACTATTCGAAAATGCATTTGTTGTACCTTCTCTTGTGCGGTTTAGCACTTGCGCAAGTCCCAATCCCAAAGAGAGACAACTTCAAACTATCCATCGAAGAGAATCGGCAGCTACACAAATCATGCGGACGTAATCGACTCACCTACACGCGTAAGCAACCTTTTTTTTCGTATCTGCATTAGAATGCCCGTGTCTCTCTCAGCAGATGAAGATTATTATATAGAGAGAACCCTTGCCTTTGCGCCCCGCTACCGCCGCACGCGGATAGTGGGCTCTTGTATAGTAAATCTCTCCGCGTCTTTGACAGTGGGAAGAGAGATACTCTTTGAGAGATTATTGTCGTCTTCTCCAGATCGAAGGAATCTCCACCCTGCGTCGCCCATGCCCCGCTCTCCGATTCACATTATCCATAAATAATTCAGCGCCGACGGCGGGTGCGTTCAAGGTGCACGGCGGGCAGGACGCGGATGTGCGGGAGGTGCCTTCCGCAGTGCACGTCTCGATGAGCCCCGGCATCTGCACCGGAACCCTCATCTCACCCCGACACGTACTCTCCGCCGCCCACTGCGTACTCGACACCACCATGAGAGGCGATATGTGCGGGTGAGCGGCAAGTTGACATTATAGTGTATTCAATAATATTTATGTAACAACAATATCCATACCTGACACTATCCTTATTACAGATCGAACCTCAACCCGTACGTTGATCCCTTCTTCAACCGGACCACGATCAAAATTGGCGGGCGTTGCCAGCCCGGATCCAAAGTTTGCGGCGAGTCCACGCGAACGGAAATGTACACACCTGTCGAGGTTTCTTAATGCAATTTCGATCGATGTTTAGGTATTTATTTTAGGCTTTCCTCAATATGGATTTCGTGCGATACCGTTGTAATGTATTCTATCCGACAAACCCCTCATTTTTGGCCGATATAGTTATATTTACACTGGACAGGGTGAGTGAGTTAAGTAGCGTTGAGTCTCTTCGAAACTCGCTTCGATACTGACTTCGAAACGCCTTCGATACACGATTTTCGATAAAGTAACGCTCGCATGTCATGAAAACGTTGCAGGATGTGCCGCCTGAGGTAGCGATTCCTGCTTGCGTGGCGCGACCACATATGCGAACGCACAGTAAGTTGACGTTTGCTGGATATGGAAACGTCGACAATACGAACACATTGCCCGATCGACTCCAAGTCACCACGCTTCATATCGACCCCGACATCGAAAAATGTGCAGCAAGACTACGAGCGAATGTGCGCGATGCATTCTGCACTACTTCCACTGATACCAACTTGTGTCAGGTAAACATCAAGTAACCGCGATGTTACATCTGCAAACACACACACACACACACAGGGCGACTCTGGTGGCAGTTTCCTTCAAACCGACAGCGAAGGCAAGCACTATGTCGTCGGCACGCTGAGCCAAGCAAACTGCGACGATAAAGAAGAAGGTACCTCATCTTATATGCACGTGGTTTTCAAGTGTATGTGTACCTTTGATACTTATAATATTGTTTACATGCAATAGATAAAT
>CAWZYM010000405.1:120000-227500 GCA_963966185.1 Rhabditoides inermis
CGCCTACTCAAGTCCCGCCCACTGATTTTCTCGAGGAGAAGGCGCAATTGGAGAAGACTGTTCAGCTGATGGGACAGAAGATAAACGAGTTGGAGACGGTATGTTCTCTCTTTGTCTTCAGTAAGTGACCACTCAATACAGGCTCTGGCGGTGCAGGCTATCGTGCAGCGGTCTGCTCCCTTGGCGGCTGCTCCATCGTCGGAGGAGACGGAGTAGTTGAGGGAGGAGAAGGCGGGCTGGGTGGCGAAGAGGGAGCAGCTGAGACAGCTGCTGACCGATAAACACGAAGAGAGCGTGGGGATTCTGGCAGCGGCTGGAGACGACGGGAGCAGATACGCCTCCTCGAGCAGCGCACCACCGCCGCCGCAGACACGGTCGCCGTCAGCAGCCAGCAGTACGCGGGGTCAGTCAGCTTGTTATCATGATCTCTTATCAAAGGTGTGTTTTGAGGAGGAGCTGTCTCAGCTGCGAGGCCAGCTGGAGTGCTCGGAGGCGGCGGCGTCGGAGTGGCGCGAGCGAGGCTGAGAGGAAGGCTGCGGCGGAGGGGGCGGCGGCGCTCTCTTCCCTACGAGTTGGAGGCAACTGGCGGCAGACCACGAGAGAGACGCCGCGCCGGCCAGAGGATGCTGCAGATGCAGGCGCTCTGCGACGCGCAGGAGAGGGCGGCCCAGGGAGTGCGGGCCGACCTGGCCAGGGCCGAAGAGAGAAGAGTGTGGCAGAGGACGCGGCGGACGAGGCCCGCCAGCAGGCCGAGCGCGCCACGCGCTGTGTCGAGGAGGTGGGTGTCCCTCTCTCTCAACCTCTCTCTCCCCGCTCCCCCTCTCCCTCTCACCCCTGTCTTGCAGCTGGAGCAGCAGTTGGACGAGGCTCGCGCGCCTCACCTGCGTGCCAGGGCGGACGAGTACCGTGTGGACGACGCGACTCTGCGCCGGGTGTTTTACATTTCAGCGATTTGTGATTTGTTTTCTTTTTCTCATCTGTATGCACATTTTCTGTATTTTGTTTTTTTGTTTATTCACCACTCTATGAAACGAATGGAAGATGAAAAAATTTTTTCCTGTATCAAAAGTTTCACTTTATCGACATTGTCTTTTTTGGTGCAAAGTTCCCGTCGTGGTGAGCTAGTCATAACTGTTTTGAACTAGCGCCGGGCAAAAAATGCACCAGCTACCTTTCATGTACTACCTTACTACCAACATTATTTTTCATTATCACTTTCAAAAAATAGATTGTTTTTCACCGTTGACTCATCTGATTTAATATCAATGGAGACCTGCGCCTACTCTCACTATCATACTGGTGACAAACGAAGACAATCATTTTCTGCGTAATCATGTTGAGAGTATGTTTTTGCATGTCTCCATTCTCTTTGTAGTAGTTTAAAATCGATGATAAAGAGGAGGAGGTGCAATTTTTTTTGTGAAACTATTACAACACTGATAATCTTCACCTGACTAGAGAGTACTCCATTTTCACACTCATAATTCTCCCAGAGAGAATCTTCGGGTGAGTGTTGTATCTTCCCAATATCATGAGAAAACTCTGGTAATGGTATCAAACGCTTTCTGAAAACCTGGATTATTACAATATCATAGCTGGGATCACATCAAAATAAGTGAAACTATTTTATGCCGCGATGACAATTAGTAAAAAAAAAAATAGAAGAAGGAAAGGAGAATATGGGTGGCATTTCAACCTCACCCATGTGTTTGCTATGCAGAACACACAAAAACGCGCACCGTGTACTCGCGCAGTGATTTATAGCTCCATATTCGAATTCGAAGCGCCACATTTTGAGAATGCTTAATCTGGTGCACCTCGTTATATATCTCATACACTGACAGACTTATCACGTATTGTTGTTCTCATAAAGTTTCGCAATTTCAGATCATTCGTGTTTTCAAAAATTACGTTGTATTCTGTGTAACCACGAAACGTGCTATAGGAAATATATAGGAACCAAGTCTTTCGGTAAATGGGACCAAACAAATACAAATATTTTTTCACTGCCTTGTTTTGTCAACAACGCTGCTTTTCGGTGGAGGAGAGGCGTGATTTGGTGCTTTTGTCTTTTGCGAGCGCGCGCAGTGGTGCGTATCCAGTCTGCATGTGGAGGGAGGGCGCATGCAAATGAGACCTCCCCCCCCCCCTCTGCGCGTTGTTTCGTTGTTTGCGCGAGACTACGCGATGCGAATTCCATGAATATGCTGCCACTGCCTTGGAAAAACCTCCGCACCGAATCTCACGTACAGCGCTATATATCTCGCGGTATATTTGGGCCTGCCGCGATGTTTTGGTTGTGCTTGCTGGAAGGCGGTCAGTCGTGCTTCCGGTGTGTGTCATTTTGGAAGCAGCCGCCGGGTGGCCAGTAGCTATCACTGCGTGCCGGCCTTCATTAGGCAGTTCAACCACTCTCTCTGCCCCCTTCCGATCGACCGCCCTATCATAAAACGCGCCGACGACGCGTGTTTGCCACATCCGCCGTTCCGTTGTCGCGCCGTTTTTCGGCCGCTCGCCAGCGCCCGCGACCCTCATACGCCGGCACGCCTCGATTTATAAGATTGCTGTTGTGTCTTGTGTGTTTATGGGTGGTGTGCGGGCCGTTTCATGGGCCGCTGTGTTCTTTCACAACTTTTGTCGAGTGATGTGTGGCTGTTCTCTTCTCTGCCCCCCACCCTTCCTCTCTCTGCGGCCCCCATAATTCAACACAAGGTGTCCGTTCGCTGCGGCGGCGGGAGCGGGCCGGGAATGCCCCTCCATCCATCACATCCATGTTCGGCGGAGCAGGAGCAGCGCGAGGAGGAGGAGGAGGAGGAGAAAGAGAAGGAGCAGCCGGAGCAGCGGAATGAGTAGGAGCAGGAGGAGAAGGGCAGGGAGAAGGACACGCGGAGCGGTCTTTGACTCTGAGTGGAAGTGGAGTACGTATCCCCCGAGACAGCGCGTCCTCAGTTATTTTATGCGCGTATGTGTGTGTGTGTCGGAGAATAGAATGAGTGTGTCGCGTCTTTCCTACCACTTGTCTCACAGCTGGCTGAATTGCCGCAATCCCATGATGATTCGCTCTCTTCTTTTGTTTTGTGCGCACTTCTTTCGCGCTCTGTACTGGTTACGGCATACTGTGTGTGCGATCACTTCTCTCTACCACTCTTTTCATCTCTCTCTCTCTCTCTCTCTCTCTCTCTCTCTCATTAGTTCACTCATCTGCGACCGCCGTCGTTTCGGCGCTCGTTGATGTTGTGTTTACGGCGTTGTTATATGACTGTCGCTCGTGCGCGTCTAATTAGTAGCTTCTAGGAATGTCGCATATGTTCCCAAGTCGCCAAACCTCCGAATACTCACAAAGTTTTGTTTTGTGTGTTTTCGCGTCGGCGCAGAAAATCAACACTGTCTTGGTCTTCGCTTGTTATTCTCTTCGTCCGAGCTACTTGTTTTGCGAGTTGTCTATGTCTATGTAATCGTTGGATGATTGTGTGAGTAGTGTTGCCTTTTTCCAGAATGGACTGCGCCGCGCTTTGCCTTCTTACCACCACTGTCAATTTGATAGCTGGTCCCGACACTGCGGTGAGCAGTTTTTTCTCTCGCTAAAATAACGTTCAAAAACTTTCACGTTAAAAAATTATCCGAGTTTCTGGGAAGGAAGAGCTTGTAGAGTTTTGTTGTTGTTGCATTGTTATTGTTGAAAACTTCTGTTTACAAATCTATTTTTTGAAAATACATATCAAATAAATTTTTAATGGTAAGTAATTTTCTATTCCCATTGATTTAGCGCATCTGTTTTTCAAATTCTGTCTAAAGGGTCTCTTGCAAACATGGAGTGTGTTGGCGATTTGTCCTCATCCATCCTACAAGCTTGTCAGTATGGAAGACATGACGAGCCTCTCTCTCTCTCTCTCTCTCTCTCTCTCTCTCTCTCTCTCTCCCTCTCTCTCTCTCTTGTTCGAGTGTTGACGCGCCATCCCTCGGGAAAACCCCCTCCACTCACATTAGACATGAATCGCATTCCAAGGTCAACCCTCCCTCTTTTTGCGGAAGTCCCTGGTTGATTCCAGCTTCTGTAGTCATTGCGAGATTAATAAAGCAAATGGAGATGTAGGAAAGGAGCAGGCAAACGAGCAGAGAGTGCAAAAAGCGGCTCCAGACCGAACAGATTGGGTTAGAAATACGAATACGTTTTTTTTTGCAATGAAATACAAATACACCATTTTTTGACTTTTTTGTTTATTGGTTTCTACTACACACAACCAAAAAAATCTTGAAACGATTTTCCAGAATTGTACGTACTGCGTGGAGGCAAGATCGACCTACTCGGACTGTTTCGATAATGTGATTGAATGCGCCTACAGGTTTGTATTCATACTCTCTCTCTCTCTTTCTCCCTCTTTCTCTTTCTCTTTATCGTCTTCTTCCCTCTCAGATACACCATATCGGTAACCTTTGTTTATCATTCTATTCACTGAACCTTGAACATATCCGGCCATACTTTGTTCCGGACCTGTTCAGTTTAGTGATCAAAATGATAACAAAATTGTCAGTGTAACAAACAATGTTAAAAACACTTATAAAATCGCTGTGGTCAAGTACGAGATTCAGAGACCCGTCGTCGCTGATCTTCTGTCTCAACGTCTACGAGCAAACAAGAAGTTCCCTCGTTGAGCACTCTGTACGTTGCGTCTCCTACGCAGAGTTCTACATTTCCGACGACAACATCAGGTCAGCACACTTTTGCCTCTGATTGTTTTTATCGTGCAATTCTCATATTTGTCGGTCCCTCTCAGCCGTCTGTGTTTTTTTGTCGAGGAAGCACGCTCGGGTGCGTTCCCTGCCTCTCCGCGCACTTTTACATATCTGTCTGGCTGTCTACTTATGTTTGTTTCGTTGTCTCATTGTCTCTGTCTGTCTATAACCGACTCTCTCTCTCTCTATCTCTACCTCATTTCCTCTTTTCAGAAATGTATCATCGAACGGGGTGTGTCGTTTCAAGCACGTGCAACAGTGCGATTGTGAATTCTGCAGGGTGAGTGATGGGCGATAAAAATGATTGTGTTAAGTATGTAGTGGTCAGTCCCATCCAACGACATATAATTGTACACTTGCGATTGCCTTGCAACGCCTTCGAATCACTTAGGCTCTATTCAAATATGTGTTCCGGGTTTTTTTGGTTACAAAGAGTGATTTAGTGAGTGAGGAAATGAATAGGTAGTGAATGCGTAGCCGACAACTTAAGTGCTATTGTGAGAGGACTTCTGCACTACACGATGCCGGCAATTACCTTTGTGATTACATGAGCTAGAAACAAACATCCCTCAATGATGTGCATTTTTGTCTACAGACATTAGAAAACATAACGTTCATACATTTCGAGTGAGCCTCGTGTGTTGACTGAAACAACAACGTGCTTCACTTGCAGGCTGTTAATACATTAATAAATATAAACGATCGTGTATCACTGCTGACAGAGCTAAAGATGACGAATCCGGATTCACGCAAGTCTAAACATCATTCCTGCACAACGCACTCTCAATGTCTCAATGATCCTAAATTAACAGCTAAACTGAAAAGCGGCTATCAGAATCCTGAAAACCTATAAATGAAAAACCCGCGATGAGAAGCGATATTCTCGGAACCAGTGTGTGCAGAACGGTTTGCACAACGTAAGCAGTTTTCTGAAAAAGTGGCGGTAATGTCCTACCTCCGTCCGAAGCGCAGTGAAGCAAGTGTTCGCGGAGCTTCGCGTTTCTCAGAACTTACCCAGGCGATTTGCAGTTTTGGTACTAAGCAGACCGCAGGACTGATCTATTCTCCATTGTCGACCACCTCTCATGCTACATGAAAACGTGATACTGGATAAATGTTTGATTTCGATAAGGAAATTTTCAGGATCGTCCATCAACGCCGGCGCCGTCGACGACAACGACAACGCACCGGCCGCGCAAGCTCAAGCCGCCCCGAGTGCACGCCACCGTACAGTGAGTTTTATCGCGATAACAGCTCCTCTACATGATCATTGCCCCCTTACATCATCCACCCTCCAGACAAATACATTCTAAAAATGGATTAAGCAAAAAAAAAATGTGTTGCGTCTCAAAGGAGCATACCACTCTGAATTTCGTGTGTAAACTACAACTAGCACGTAAAAATATTTGAAAATACAATCTCTTTTCATAATCCCATACACTACGAAAAGCTGTCGGTCGCCCATTTCGTTTTCGACAATTGGTTTCACGTTTTTTATTTTGTATTCTCAATTTCTATTATATATTTTTATTGTTCACAGTTTCTCTGAACCATGTAGAAGTGGAAAGATACTTTGCTCAACTCGTTTTCTGGTAGAGTGCGCAAGTTTGAGATCCATTGGATTAATGTTCACTAATAATATTCTGTAATGTTCAGTTTTGTAAATTGAGAAATACTTTTTCGTATTCACCGAAATTCGACATGTTCATACTACAAATTCGAAAAAAAAATCCATGACACGAATTTTAGAGTGGTACATTCCTTTAACTTTAATAGCGAGAGAAGGCGATAGATAAATGGACAATCCGGATGTCTAGATCATCTATCCCATTGGCTCACAGAACACACCGCTTTCCCGGTTTCAACAACATGGTAATACGATCTATATACGGATGAAGCTGGATTTAGACAAAAAAGTGAGTGGGCTATCACGCAGAGATGCTCGTTTTGGTAACAGCAAATCGCCTTGCTCATAGCTTATCTCAATCCCTGACTTCCTCCCACACAGGCTACATGACACAAAAATGGACATGAAAAATTACTTTCAGTTGCGCAGATGTAATTCGAATTTTTGCAGGACGTCCGTGGTGGAAGGTGCGGAGTCTTCAGAGTCCGACAGAAGCAGAGGAGCAGACGGGAGCAGAGGGGAGCAGCGGCAGAGAGACGACGCGCTGGCTGGTCGGCGGCTGAAGAACGCTACCCTAGCACACGTGTCAGTCAGACCGGACGCCGCGGCGGCTACCGCCCTATCCACACTGCTCGCTGTGACGCTGTTGCTGTGAGAATTTCTTTGCCACTGACCACTCGAATTTTGTAACGTTGTCCTCCCACTCTTTCTTGTTTTCTGTCATCCCACAACCACGTGTAACAATCGAATATCAAAACTAGTATTAGTATTGCGTTTTATGGTGTATTTGTATCGTCTCCCGTGTCTCGTTAGTCAATGTCTCTCTCTCTCTCGCGTTTTCCCTCTTCACTTTGTAAATGTGACGTTGTAGAACAAATATACATACATCAACACGATAGTACTTTACCCGTTGCGAACAGCAATGCAATTTGCAATTACAGAGGAAAAATGACACGAACAGCAAATGTACCCCGTATCGGAAGCAAGGACAATAGTGGATGGGTGGGCGAATACGAGTTGGCTATTCCGCTAATCGTTTCCGTAGAAATCAGACTGTCAGACTCAACTTTTGCTGGGGAAAAAAACCCATCAGAAAGTGCCCTAATCGATCATAAAGCGTGTTCTGACATAATCGAAGTTCTCCTTTACTGCAATTGGTGTGTGGTCGATGTGTCAGTCGCGCATCCTCAATAAGATCCTCACGAGGAGTGTTGTTAGAGCCACACTCTCGGATTCGATCCAAATTGATAAGATACCTTAGTTAGGACCCCAGACATCGATTTCTGGTGTTAGAAATTCCTACGCGCCATATACGTTTTCAGTCGTCAGAGAGAGAGAGTCTTTTGGGATCCTAAAGCCGCAGTCGCGGACACAGCGTGTTAGCAGAACGACTTGTCCATGCCGGAGCGGCAGGCGGACACCGTCAGCGACTTGTCCGAGAAGCGGTTCTGGCCGTAGCGGAACTCTTTGATGAGCACGCACGCGAACCGACTCCACAACCGGTGGTCGTCCCCATCAGAGTACTCCTGAAACGTGTGGATACTATTAGTGTGTTCCATATTATTGATAACAATACAAATACAAGTATAAACAATGTGGATAATGATATTAAAGTTAAGGACAACAAGTTTGTACAATGTTTTGTGTGCAAATTATTTTTAGCTGCGACAAAATTCTACCAGAACTGCCTACACTTTTGTTCACGTACAAGGTAGATTCGGGCAGAGTGCGGATGAACTAAGGGTATAATATATATGCGTCCAAGATGCGTCATATGATTACTGATGCGTGATTTCAGTACAATGGTTTGTAAGGATTTTTGGTAAACAAGTCCCCCCCCCCTTAGCATGCATAGCATTGTACTACTGATGCCTCGTGAAGCCTTCTCTCTCTCTCTCTCTCTCTCTCTCTCTCTCTCTCTCTCTCTTTCTCTCTCGCTCTCTCTCGCTCTCTCTCTCCCTCCTTCTCTCTCTCTCTCTCTCTCTCTTGCGTAATTTGGGCATGTTTGCAGCTGCTCCACATAGTGCAGATGGGTGAGTGTGTGTTATAACCAAGTAGACTACTCGAACCAGACGACTAGATGATGCTAGAGAGACATGATAACCACTTCAGTGACCAAACTCAGTTATGAGACTACACTAGACAAATGTTATTAGATCACAATGACATTAGATCTTCCGATAGAGACAGAGAGAGAGAGAGATGCTCACCTTGATGATGAGCGCCTTGTAGTGGTTCCACTGCTTGGCCGATATCGGTGTGCCGGTGTGCCTCGCCCCTATCTTCCGCAGCTGTTGCAGCATCAATCCTTCAGCTATCGGATCCCCGATCGACTGAAAGCATTGCTATCTTTCTTCATTACTTTCGCACTTGGGAAAACAGGTGACTTGAGTTAGATGCGTCATTAAATCGACTACACTTGGATGTGCTACAATCTCTCTCTCTCTCTCTCTCTCTCTCTCTCTCTCTCTCTCTCCTCTCTCCTTTCTCGGCTATCGCGTGCCGGGTATGTTTAGCTAATCGCCGCAAACATCGGGGCAATTGTTTTCGCGGAGGAAAAAAAAGGGAGAGTTTCGGGCTGTCGCCGCAGAAAGCTACATCATCGCGGCATATATCATCATAGCGCGGCGCAAAAACTTTGCGCCGAAATCTAAGGACAATGCGATTTGAACTTTCGCAATCGGAATGACGGAATGAATAACGCCTCACCTTAATCATCATCGTCAGCGTGGACTCGATTCGCTGCGCCTCTAAAGAGAGGACGTTGCTGTCGTTGGAGGCGAGCAGGCAGTTGGCGACCCGGAAGCCGATGCCAGTGCAGCCCTGCAAAGCTTGGATTCGTTTGAATATGGATACACTTACAACAATGGTTGCTCAGGTCCTCCGCTCGGATTTTTCATCTGAAGGCATAATTCGAAAGCTCTTGGTCTACTGATCGATGTTGTCTATGATCATTTTTGCTGCGGAGCAAGTCTTGACAAAGTTTATATAGAAAAATGCACGTATTTTTTCTATGTTAAGAAAGTCATTTTAGAGCGCGAATTACGTTTTTGGGTATAACTTGCCGCGTAAAAGACAAAATCATGAACCGAAAAGTTTTTTTCTGATGGCTAAGGGTATTTTAATGGATATGGAAGGTCTTCTCGTGAAAAAAGTCCACATAAATTTTCAAAAATCCAGGTTTTCTGTATGCAAATTTCGAAACTTTGGACAAGGACGGTACTGGAACGTGCTCCGCAGCAAAAATGATCATAGACACCATTTATCAGGAGACCCTTGGCTATCGATTAAACCATCTTTGGTTCAATTTCGAGCGGACGCCCTGGGACACTTTCCTTGTTAGTGTTCCCGGAAAGCTGCGAATTTGTTCAAAGAGGAAGCTGGTGTAGAACGCAGCAATTGCATTAATGATGCGCTCTCGTAATTACGTAATGTCATGTTTATATGAATTATCACCCCCTCAATGAGAACACTGTACTCTCCTTCACTCTCTCCTTCTCTTTCTCCCAAATCATCTCTCTTTCTCTCTCTCTCTCTCTCTCTCTCTCTCTCTCTCTCTCCTCTCTCTATCTCTCTCCCCTCTCTGTTACGAGATTCGAGAAGGGACTGCAGCACTAATCTCGATAAAGCAACATCTAGCCATAACAAAAATAATGAGAGACGCGAATTTCCCGTCTATACATAGGGCTACATTCCATGTCCATGTTGATATTTATTTAGATAGACGAGCACTAGATTCATAAAACTACGACAGACATCATGGAAGAGAGGAAACAATTCAAAAAAAAACTCGCCTGTTTGAATCTGGTCTGAATATGCGCCGCTTCTTCCGCCGTGAAGATGGCGTTATTGAGGTTGGTAGTGTAGACGTTGTGCTGAGGGTTGTGCCGCTTACGCCATCTGAGAGGGAAAGTTGAGAGAGAGAGAGAGAGAGAGAGAGAGAGAGGGAGAGAGAGAGAGAGAGAGAGAGAGAGAGAGATAGCTCACCTCAAATACACAATCGAGTCGCTTGCGCTGTTGACGACGACAAGCAGATTGGAGAGCTCGACACACCAGTGAAACGCCTCGGATCCCGCAATGTTAGCAGAGCCCTCTATCTGAAAGTTACCACTACACATACTGCGCATTGTAAAAGGCACTTTCATCAACACAATACACACTGTACCCGTCGCTAGACGCCCACTCGTATACACACCTAAGGTGCCTTTTGTACTATTTTACATGTTTGAAACGCTGGCTTCCTTTCCGCAGAATAGTTGGCTTCCCCCCCATTGAAATTGAAACACACACACGCACTCGCATACGCACGTGACGCTACAATTGGCTGTGGGGGGTGCAAAGATAAGGTATAAGGCATGTACCATGGAAGGGTTTCCCACGTGCTCTGCTCACCTTTTCCCACACGTTAAGCAGCATCGATGGTGAGTTGCAGATCAGGAACTTGATCACCACTATCAGCAGCATGATAGTCGTGTTTTCGCTGCCCGACTTGCCTCCCTTCTTCCTACAAAAAAGGCTACATACAATACACATGATTATTATTGTCATGTTTGCGAGCACACCGACCGTATTACCGCGACCAGGTGATAACGTTATTGCGTAATTGTTATTGTACAGCGGTCAGGCCGGTCTCGAACACCCAACACCTTCTCTTCCTCTTTCTCATTCCTATATCGCAGGTTGCCACATTAACATGGAGTGTCGTTTAGGTCACAGAGGCCAATGGTGACCAAACCGATATCAGAGATACCCTAGGAGGTAACTAGTCGAAAACCGTTTACAAATCCACATGACCGGCCATACGTTTCGAGATACTTACGTTTCAAATTTTGGAGCTAAACCGTGTGGATTGCTTTTGTGGCCTGTCACTCTAAACGCGCGAGCTGTGAAACAGCGGCGGTAGCCTAGTGGATAGAGCGGTCGTCTGTCAAGCGGCAGGTTGTGGGTTCGCACCCTGTCGGCGCACTTCATTTTGCCGATTCTCTCCGGACTTGTACTTTTTTGGTGACAATTGGGCAGTTGGTAAAAAAAAACTCTTCTCATCAATTTTTTTCAAATAGAACTGCCATATGTGTTGTTGAAGGCTAATAACAAAATGTTTGCTATCTTTAAACTTAATTTTCAAAAATTTCAAAAAAAAAATACCGACGAAGGATTCCACATGATCCACCCACCATGCGTGGCTCTAACCATTCGAAAAAAATGTAAGCAAATGCTTGAATTATACTTCAGCACTACGAAATAGTTCCACGAATACACGTGATGAGAGAGAGAGAGAGATACAACGACATAAAGAGGGACATCACACCTCGCGTCCATGCCGGAGCGTTGCGTGCTGGCCGCGTAGACGATGAGTATCATGGACAGTGTGAAGAATGTGATGACCAGAAGTGGTCCGACGTAGATGAACACTGACGTGAGCAGCAGCTGGTACACCCACAGGTAGTCGTCGTTCAGCCGCAGCGCTGCAAAGTACTTGGGCACTTGTTTACTACACTTGTTTACATGAAACGTTTTTTACTACTTGTGTTAGACCACAACTGAAACTAATCACTGATCTAAGGAATCTACTACACTTGTTTATAAATAACGCTGTTTACTACTAACGATATACCACAACTTTGCACTGATGATTAGTAACTAATCTCTCCTCACCTACTCATCATGATTTAGAATGTAAACATTTAATGTCTTAATAGGAACGCTAGACGAATCTGTAGTGTGTGGTGCCGGTATTTTGCACGCGTCTCGACGACTGTTGACAGACCGGCATCTAATCTCTCCTCTCCTCTCCTCTCCTCTCCTCTCCTCTCCTCTCCTCTCCTCTCCTCTCCTCGCCTCTCTCTCTCTCTCTCTCTCTCTCTCTCTCTCCTCACCTACCCATCATGTGTCACGCCATAAAGGAGGGGAGGGGGTGGCTTCCCACGTGCTATCTCCTAGCTATTCCACAGACGCCGCTGACTCACACCCAATCTGATTCCATGAAAAGAGGGGGGGGGGGGTGAGAAAGCCTAGATTGCCTAGTGCCACCAATCTCTCTCTCTCTCTCTCTCTCTCTCTCTCTCTCTCAGCGACCATTGAAGGTAGGAGGTAATGAAGAAGCTGTCAGTATCTTCGAGTACATATCCCGATAGTAATTCGAAGTACATAAGTCGAAGGCGTTGCAAGGCTACCGCAAGTAATTCGAAGTCGGTTGGAGTCGTTTGAAATAAAGGCAAATCGCAAGGCATATCGCAAATCGCAAGGCATTTCGGGTTCGGCGGATAGCTGCGAAGTAACTCCAAGGCGAATCGGTTTGGAGGCGAATCAAAGTAGTTTGTCAAAGTAGTAATCAAGTAGTAATCAAAGTAAACAAAGTAGTTCGTGCTCACCTGTGGGCAGGACGCGCAGCTTGCTCGGTTCGTCGGTGAACGCGTCGCACTCGTAGGAGAGCTTCAGCTCGAAGGCGGTCGGGATCGAGAAGGCGACCGCCGCGAGCAGAATCACACAGGTGGTGTTGCGCGCGCGGTGCCGGCTCTCGCGCGCTCTGAAACACTTTTTTTACTTCATTTATGATGCTTTTTAATGTACTTTATACTTTTAAAGACAAAAAATAGGATCAAATATTTTTCTATCTCTGTCATTACACTTTCAACTATTTCCGTGCCGAAGCCCAAAGGATGATCGCGACTGGCAACGCGTGAAAATTCGCATATGGTTTTCGTGGCGAAAAGACACTCATACAAGAATGCACAAAAACCACCACAGTCCATGTCTTTTCCCAGCGTCTTTGCTCTTTGCTCTTTGCAACACGAGAGAGAAAGAATGATGAGAAAGCGCGTGGCGTCATTGTCGCATAAAAAACGTTAATCCAGTGTACAACAATGCGATGTCAACACGACACGTGGGCAATGGGATCTTTGGCTCTGGAGACCTGGCGTAGCCGTAGTCTCTCAACCCTTGGGATAATTAGTGAGTTGTGTTGTTGTGATCCCATGAAGAGATGCAAAAACAGGCCACGCCAGGTCAAAAATCGCAGAATGCCAGAGATTTCCGAAGAGAACGAATGTGTTTTGTGATATGTGAATTGTACTTTTTCACAAAGACATTTTTCACACAGAGATATGCACATAATATAATCCAGTCTATCGCAATGAAATTAGCGCGCTATTTACGTCACTGTTTTCATATCTTTTTTCAATTTTTGTGTGATTGTGTGGTTCATATCTAAAATCTAAACAGTCTCTCTTTCTCTTTCTCTCTCTATGATCCCCTTCTTTCTCCCTCCCTCCCTCCCTCCCTCTCTCTCTCCCTCCCCCCCCCTCTCTCTCTCTCTCTCTCTCTCCCCGTCCATCTTTTTATACGCTCCCCTAACATGGGGAGCATCGGCGGAATGATGTAGGCATAACACTCCTTTGACCAGATCTCTGACACGTCTAATTGGCTTCGAGACACGCCACTCTGACATGCGAGACTCAACCGAACTCTCTCTCTCCCCCTCCCTCTCTCTCTCTTTCTCTCTCTCTCTCCCTCCCTCCCTCCCTCCCTCCCTCCCTCTCTCTCCGAGTCCATTCTCTCTCTCTCTCTCTCTCTCTCTCTCTCTCTCTCTCTCTCTCTCTCTCTCTCTCTCTCTCTCTCTCTCTCTCTCTCTAGACACTTGGTCGAAAATATAGACACATATATGTATATGTATGTATGGCGAAACACTCTTGCAGGAGCAGGAAGATCTGTTCTCAGAGCAGAGGTTCTGTGAGTCAGAGAATACCTACAGTGACCGAGAGCCGACTACAGACAGATGAAGACTGCCTTATGCGAAATCCGTGAGACAACGAAAAAGTGGAGAGACGCGCGCACGCGTGTGCTCCTTTTTTATCTCCTCGGACTTACCGCGATCAAAGACTCAAGTATATATATACCCTATTAGAAGACTGCTCAAATTCATAACACTGATCACACTTCACTTGACGCGCAGAAAACTGCGCATATCTGTGCCCTGTACCAGAGTTGAAACAGGTGATAGTAGTAAATCAGACAAATACAACACATAACAATCATATACTAACAAACATTGTTAGATACAAATTCTATATCAGATAAGTTTCAATTAGGCTTCAGAGATAAGTGAACCTTATCTTGTTTTCGACTAGGAGACGCCCGGATTCAACCGGCTAAACAAAACATGTCGGCACCTGTGCTCGAAGGGGTACTTGAGTGCAAAGTAGCGGTCGCCGGTGACCGCCAGAATCATCCATATCGTCGTGGTCATGCTGAACGACGAAACCGGATGCAGAAACACCGTCAACAACCTGCAAAATTGGTATATTATGCTGTCGTTTCCAGAATAGGAGTTATATGTGACAGGTTATATATCCTGCAAAATTGGTATATTATATATATATATATATATATATATATATATATATATATATATATATAATGCTTATTCGTGTCCTAACGAGGAAGCGAGAGAGCGCGCGCGTTCGAGCACTGCCTACGTAAATTCTCATTTGCACCGTGTCGCTCTAGGTTCTAGGCTGCGAAGATCGCTTATTCCTTATTCGCCCGATCACAGGCAAATTGGATTCGTTTGGCCGCTGGCGAGCATTGCTCAATACACACAAGTGCCAATTGAAAAGTCTCGACGGCCACGGACGGCCTACGCGCGGAGTGAATCAAGCCGGGACTAATTAAGTGCGAGCGATAGTGCGAAATGGATACACTCACACGCACGCACAATACGATTCCGCGGAGGACAGACAAGGACCTAGATACGCTTGATATAATCTGTCACATATAACTCTTATTCTGGACACTTGAAGGCACAGGGGCGTTTAGAATCACCAAGGTTCATCGATGTTTACTCTCGAGAACTTGGCAAAACTGATTGCACGTAGCGGGATTCGAACCGGCACAGCATGGTCCGTGAACCGTGAGCGTTACCACAACACCACAACGACACGTGTCGAACTCATATCGACGATATGCGCACAGAGCTCAACGTTCCGATAGGCATTTTCGAAGTTGCCTTACCAAGCTTCGCACGTGCACATGTTGGTAAGCGTGTAGGTAACGCGGAAACGACGTTCTTTCGCGTTGTCTTTGATTGTTTCGGTTTTCCATGGGTAAGCAATGAAACAATGTCGAAAACTAAGCGCCACTGTGCCTTTAACAGGTGAGGAGCGACTTACTGGAAGACGTCGACGACGCCGAAGAAGGGTCGAAGGGTTTCGCCGAGCGCGTAGTACCACAACGTGCACTGTGAGATTGACGCGTTCGCCACTGCCAAGACGGAGAGGTAGAAACGCACGGAACTGAAAAAGAAGGGTAAACTACATGAATCTGATCACGAAGCATACTAGCACAGTATACGTGCACGTCCGAAAAATACGAATCAAAAGAGGAAGAAGCAGCGTGGGCACTGGTCAGAAGCCATGACATGTTTCGTCAAGCGTCGGCTGAACCGCTAATTGCTACGTCACGATTCTGGAGAGGCTCTGTGCTCTGTGATGCGCTGAAATGTGTGTTTTTTTGCCATCTTTCTCCGCGCATCAAAGCACATCTACATGATAGCATCACAGCTGAGAGGGAGAAATTGTTTTTGGCGAGACATCCTGATATATCAAGGCTTTATATATCCCTAAGAAACAATGCAGATGCGTCGTTTTTATTAAAGATTTTAACGCAATTACCGAGTTCACACGATCGCATCCTGTTTGCATCTAACCTATCTCTATTTCGAATGCATGGCTAAACACTAACATATGTATGTGTTGTTGCAAATTACGCGTCTCTCTCTCTCCCTCTCTCTCTCTCTCTCTCTCTTCCTCCTCATATATCTCTCACTCCAACATACGCGGGGGTTGCACTAGCGTTTCGCCAAATAGGCAAAACCGATGAAGCGGAACTTTTTGCGTAGGTGCGACCGAAATAGCGAACACTTGTGACAGGTACACTACAAAAGGGTTGCAACCGCGGAAGACGACAAATGTGTAGTGTTTTAAACGGATAGGTTAGATGCAAACAAGATGCGGGGTAATTGAACTTTCAAAAAAGACGGGGGAATCGACTGACCGTCGTATGGAGAGCGTTCGGAGTATCTCGAGGCTGACCACGTTGCCCCACGTGGAGAGGAGGGCGAAGAGGAGGGAGAGCGGTCCGGACACGGCCCACAGCCACGGATTCCACAGCTCGTCGTCCGGCGCCGCGCACAACAGCGACACCAGACTCGCGTTCATCGCGCTGAACAAAATGTCATAATCAGAATATTTATCTCGAATCAAGTGGTACATCACGATTATGTAAATTACGGCAAGATTACGGATGTGAGACAGAATAATTCTACTTGTAGTAAAAGACAAGACGAAAGAGTTTCAAGGTCAACTGTCGGCTCGCAATAGGATATGGTGAATTAGCGTATGGTGAATTAAATGCCGTGACACAACATACGCCAATTTGGGAATATAGCGAACAGGGGATATGATGGAGCTGGCCCTAGGCTAATTGGTGTAAACAATCAGCTACTTGTGGGAGGCTCATAAGTGGGAGTGAAGTTATTCTATTCAGTTCGATTCAATTTGTTGCATATATGGTTGATGTAATTGTGCAAGTTTCTTGAATCTTGACAAGAAAACTGCGTCACACAACGCTGGCCTGGTTTGGTAGCGCATGTGTGAGAGGCATACGGTAAAATAGAGCTACATCCACGGTGCCCTCCAAGAAAAAAGTGTGTGAGGCACGCAATGCTTTGAATTCAGAAAGACACGTGCGAAAATGAAATATGAAAAAAGCGGAGTAAACACAATCGAGAGATGTGAGATGAAAATAATGAGCGATGAAAAAAGAGAGGACCATAGTGTAAAAAAAATGGCTGTGTCGTCCACATACCGAATGCTCGTAAAGGTAAAAGGTAAAGGTAATGGTAGCCCTCGATTCAAGAGTCTTATGAGTACTCTGCGGGGGTCAAAGAAAGACTATGGCACGACACCATACCCCAGCGGTTTTCCAACGACAGCTCACGTCTATTTTCGCAGTAATGCGTCCGTGGGTGGCGAATCCTGCGAGTTACCTTTGCAGCAAACTGCTACTAATTAACACCTTGGTACGGTCAAGCGCCCGGGAGGGGGACCGAACCCCCGACCCACCGAGTATAGCGAACATCGCTCGTAGTACAATTAAAAAGCGAGCGACAATAGGACAGTACATAAGAATATATATGTATAGAAATATCTTTCTCGCGTTTTGTTCGTGATTAGTGAGCGCAAGAAGTGGTGCGGCAGGGCGGGCGCAGAAACCACGCCCCCTTCTAGCCCCGCCCCCTTCTAATTGGCGCAACACCAAAATAGAATAACTGAGAAGGAGAGCACATAATTGGTAGGATGCTGGAGATTGGAGAAGGGAGAAGTTTCAGTTGTGGAGCGCGTCTCTCTCTATCTCTTCCCCCCCCCTCTCTCTCTCTCTCTCTCTCTCTCTCTCTCTCTCTCTCTCTCTCTCGCTCGCTCTTTTTTCAATTGTGCACGTGCCCGCTTGGGCGTGCAATCGGCGAAGACAAGTGTGGGTTGATAGTCCAATCCAAAGTTGCAATTGGATCCGGGACGAAGCCTATGAGCGCGCCATTTTCATCTTACTGAGTTGCTTATCCCTCTACATCTTGTTCACATGAAACAGTTTAGTAATATGATGACAAAACGCGGCGAAATGTCATTTGCGGATAGAAAGAAAATGCAACAATATACGTGCCACACTGAGACATTGCAGACGGATACTGTAAAGTCGCGTCAGCGCCTCAAAATACAGTTGTGTTGTTATCAGGTGTAAGGTGAACTCACTTGTAGTTACACGCTTCCGTTTAATTCAATAGGCGGCACGACGATTGGAATACGCGTCAGTGGAAGACAACTTTCCAAAAGAGATAGAGATAGAGAGAGAGAGAGAGAGAGAGAGAGAGAGAGAGAGAGAGAGAGAGAGACATTCGTGTTTATCCACTCACCCTCACAACAGGAACCGTATTAACGATATTTTTGAGGGCTGTCTTGTGATGCAAAACGCATACACATACACAATGCAGAAGAGTGAGCACAATGTTTGCAACACTCATTCAAAGTTGTGTCCAAAAGAGGGTATTGCTCTCTATAGCAAAGCCTCATCCGGTGAGTAGAATCTTTCGAGAGTCTTTTTTTTTCTTCCATATAGAGTATGCGGCCTTGATTCATCCTCGAACGCGTGAGCCTTATGGACCACGTTTTCTCTTCCGTCGAACGTTTTCCAACGTTCTCGCGCCCATAGGCATACTTGCTCCCGGTCGATCCATACATCACCATCATGTTGCGAAATTCAAAAACTTCGCGAGTCACCCACTAGTGCACTCCCAACAGGCTTATTTGGCTCTTCCTTATCGTCTCGGTGAACGGCTCCAGATATCGATCGATAATAGTGACGTACTTCTCTTCCGTTCGCGGGTGCCGCCGTAGCTCTTCAATTCGTTTTCGCTTTGTACCTTCTTTTCCTCCAATAGAAATTCCGCGCTTCGCCCACTAGTGTTTTTCCAACAGGCTTATTTGGCGTCGCCTTATCGTCTCACAGTGAACGGCCTCCATTCGAGAATCAGTCGATACTCCAAGAAACCTCATATCCAAGCGGCGGTGACTTTCATTGCCGTCGAGTGGTCATTCGAAAGCGCGCGGGAAGGGGCAACCGCTCTCGGGGACGGGAAAATGAGAAGTGAAGGAGAAGAAAACGAAATAAATGTATTCATGTGAGGAAGTAAAAAAGAAAGAGGGCGAAGAAGAGAAGAAGAATAAGGAAGGTACTTTTTAATTATAAAATACTTGTTTTCGCCGATAGAATGTGAAGTGTAGATTCTGAGACCTGACGCTTCATAACAACAATCTCGCACTTTGAGAAATTAAGAGTTATCGGTGACGGATATCTGTGACTCACACACTGAAACGTCGCATTTATGCAATTTTCTGTTCTTTTCAAAAATATATGATTGATCCTTTTTTGAGCTACTCGTAAGACAACTACAACGTAGATGCTTTCGATTTTACCCTGAAATTTGCTCGCAAAAAATGAAGACGAACAGATACAACATCGCCTATAACGATCTTTATTTCGAGCGCTAACCATGAACCAAGACCAAGCCATAATGAGTTCAATATGCACATGAATATGCGATTCTAAATAAATATTTGATTTGATTTGATTGTTGTTATATAGTATCGTTAAGAGTTTCAGAGTGTGAGAAAATTGAGAGTGAGAGAGGGGGATTGGGTCAATTGGGTGACGCTCGCGTCGAATATTCTAAAGCAGCGCCGCTTCTCGACTCATCGATGGTTTGTAGTTTGTAGCTTGAACGGTAGGAATAGCAACTCTAAGCTCTGTATAAAATGTGGAAGTGTTCAGCTATATGCATATAACTGCTAAATAGCTGATATGAGTCAGGTGTGGGAGTGTTTCGGCTATATGAAATGAGAATATAGCTATTAGCTTTTATTAAAATGATAGGCGAGTTCGGTTACGTGATCTTCACTCATTAGAGGCACATTGAGAGATTGTGAATGAACGATGGCGTTCGAGGAGTGTGCACATAAACATCTATATTCTATGTGCGATATATAGGATTGACAGCGAAGGAAGTGAAAGGCCGACAAGGAAGAGATTGTGTGTTTTCGGGATCAAAAATCGTAACTCTCTACTCTCTGCGCAAAAAAAAAACCTAGACAAAAGGTCTATAGAACGATGTATTAACATTCTGTATATATGTATTTATATATTGTATATACTGGATTTTAAACCGTTCTCCGGTCGTGCCGTATGATTGTTTTTTTTTACATGACCATGATATTCTTAGTAACTGTGTTTTCGCACGAATTTTCAGGCATTCCCACAACACAGTCTATTTTTAATCGAATAACAACAAAATGCCAAAACTTTTATCTTGCACGAGTTTATCTTGCACAAAAAGTAAATAATTACTTATGTATGTAACGAATCAAGCTCTAACGGGATTTGCGACGGAAAAAAACTATTTACAGTCACGTAATCAACTACACAAAAGTACAAAATTTGATTATTCGATAGCTGTCTGAGTTATGTTATGAGCTTATGAGTTATGATCACCTAGCACGCTACAAACGTTAAATCGAATTATCAAGCAGAAATGGGGATAGAATTCATCATTATTATTATCATGATATCACCGTTTGCGAAATCTCAGCTTTATTCAAGTTCCAACTCACAGAGTTGGAAGCCGTCTGATACCCGGGAGTGGCAGTGGTGCGGCCTTTCATCCACCACCCGTTCTGGTCGTCTTTGAGCCAGTTGCGCACGTGCTCCACTGCCCACTGCCAGTGTGCATCGCCGTGCTCTGATAGGCGGAGGTAGAGAGGGCGACTGTCGATGATAGGCTGCTACGCGGCGGGTACTGTGGTGCGTAAAGTAGCGTTCAGTCTCTTCGAAACACCCTTCGATATTGACTTCGAAACGCCTTCGACACACGACCAAACAGCTTGTTTCGAAGGCGTTTTGAAGGGGCTGTTTCGAAGAGACTAGACGGGTGGGTAGGTTGACGGGGCTTGGTACGCGGGTCTTCCGGTGGCTTGGTAGACTGGGTAGCTCGGAGCAGTTGTTGGAGCGGGGATACTGGGACGAAGCAGTGGCATGCACGGCGTAGACCACCGGAAGCAGCACGAATGATAACATGTTGTTCATTGTGTTTGTTGCATGTTTCTGCTTTATATACCAAGTGATAAGCTGCCGAAATACCACCAGTTGCGTATATTGTTTCAGGCCTCGTAAGCATAGCGGCTTAGTGGAATGTCGAATGTGGCTGCAGCGAACCCCCCGGAGGCTCGCTTCCTGCAAAAAAGGCGACACCCATAAGACAGGTGATCCCGCGCCTTCTCCAGAGGGCAGTGATTGCGAGTTCGTTTTAATGGGCTGGCCCCTGCGCTTCTTTCAGCGCTATGCAAATCCGCAATGAGCAGCGGAAAAAAACGGGCAATGCCCTCTCTAGCGAGGACAGATCAATCCGCACCCCGCGGCCGCGGACTCTGCGATTCTCTCTCGGCCACTCATAACTAATTGAGCGTGTTTACAAAACATCCAGATACACACACAGAGAGACAATCGGTTCTCGACGCTCGTCGGCTCTCCTATATTCGCGCGAAGAGAGAGAGAGAGAAAGAGAGAGAGAGAGAGAGAAAGAGCGAGGAACACTGTGTCACGGGCCGCGCACGAGTGGATGAGTCTCCTCCTCTCCTGCCGGCACTCACCTGCGATCACCTGTGCGTCGTGGTTTTCGACCCGTGCCACTCTCTCTCTCTCGTGTCTGTACTGTTTCGCATGCGCAACCCGATATCGTGTCGTCGTTAGCTGGGAACCTCGTAATTCGCGCAGCCGCGTCTTCGAAAATGTGGCGCGCGGATTCGGATGTCAATGTCGTCGCGCGTTTGTGCAGTCGTACTGATCATGATGTTTTCAGATGGTGATCCCCAATTTGAATACGCCCAATTGCATTTGTCGGGACTGCCTGAGTCGGTACGGCGAGAAGCCTCCTGCGCCTCCTCCTCCAAAGGTGAGTGCTCAAATTACTTATGTTTATCATATCCATTACCTTACTTAATCATTTGTAATGTTGCGCATGCTTCTGGCTATTCAACAATACAATATCCAGGTAAGCCAGTGAAAAAAGTGTCACACATCATATGCAGTGTCCATTAGGTTAGCGCATGTATAGCCTGCGCCAGGGCGATAGTTTCGATCTACCTCGCTTGCAGTTCGAAATACGGTGCCATAACCGTCTGCCTCTCTTGTTTCTATTGCCGAGAGCTGACTCCCCGTCTTCCTCTGATCTACCCCACCGCGCGCAACTTATTGCTAGCATAGAACTATATTGATCGTGAGTAACGACAGATATGACAGATAATGCACTAATTGGTTGAATACTAATTGGTTGAAACTATAGTGATGTTGTTCTTTCGCTGTCAAAAACGACCGCCGCCCCCTCCCAAAACGGCCGTTCATACGCCACTTTGTTTGACATATGGCCGATGGAATTGGCGGTGGGACATCAGAGCTCGCGAGAGCGCCAAAAAGCCTTCTGCGATGCGCCGCCGCATTCTCATCTCATAAGAGCGTTCCTTGTTGGCTACTTCCACAGGTCACCACGTCAACATCTTGATTCCTCCGCCCAGCTCCTTTTGAGGGGTGCCGTTGCGGCTGGGTGGTGGTGGGCCGTTGCTGTGCCCCAAGGGAGACCAGTCATCTGGACTCTCTCTCTCTCTCTCTCTCTCTCTCTCTCTCTCTCTCTCTCTCAGAGGGAGAGGGAGGGAGGGAGGCGCGGAGTGGAGGGACAGAGAGAAGGGCGCGCGCCGCACCGGATAAATCACTGCCGCTGCACGCGTGCCACCAATCATATCATATAACCCGCTCTCTTGTCCGTGCGTGCGCGCTTCACTCACTTCCGCCCTCTCACCACCACCACCACCACATCCGATTACCGCCCCATCTCACTCACTACGCTCACTACTCACTCACTACGCGCACTTCGCTCTCTCTATTGTTCCTGATATGACGCCAATTCATCAGACCATACCACTGTACATCATATCTCGCGCATGCGCAGTACATATCTTGCTTTTTTCACTTCGCGAAAAATGAGCTGTGTGTGTGTGTTTGGAGCGGATTGTTTACCCCGCGCTGTTCTTCGTGTGTATGTTGGCCTCTGAAAGATGAATCGGTGAGTAGAGTATGGCGACCGTCCATCCTCGATTCGAGAGCGAGCGGCGGCGAGAAAGACAGAATAGAACATATTTCTCTCCACCCGGCTGTGGTGCAGCTCGACTCCACTACTTCTTACCCCTCTCGCACATCTCTCACTTCCCCTCTTCCTCTGTTCGGCGACACTCGGTTCATATCACAGTGTCATTGTCTCGCGCCGGCTCGCGTGCCGCCTCACAATTATGCCTCACTCCAATCTGCCCCTCGGCCTCTCTTCACAGTTTCACTACCCCCACTCCCTCTTTAAATCAATCTTTGGCATGGCGCTTTGATTCGCGAAATCTTGGCGGTTGCTTCGTCTTCTCCCCCCTTCTCTTTTCGAGTATGAATGAGTGTATGTGTGTGTTGGTTTGAGGAGAGGGGGAAGCTGCTCGCGCATTTTTGGTCCCGCGGGGTCAGGGCGTCGGAAGGCGCGCGCACCCTCACACACGCACGCACACACACTCACTTAAATCCAGCCCATCCTCTCTCTCTATCTCTCTATATCCCATATTGCTCTAACGCGATATGATGTGATTGCGAGGACGGCGTCGTACTATTTTTGCTTGATTGTGTCGTTGTCATCGGCTCGCTGTCTTCTTCGCACCACATTGCGTCCCCCCCCCCTCTCTCTCTTTCCGGGCGACCGCATGGAGATATGGGTGCTAACGAGGGGCGAGAAGGGGAAGAAGACTCACTCCTTTCGAAACTACAGCGACACGCACCAACGCCACCTAGTAATGATCCAATTCCTTTCTGTGCACTTGTCCCTCGAACCTTGGCTGTTCCCTCCACTCCTCTGATTGTAGTATCATTCACCTTCCGGAGTGAGACTGCCTCTACTTTCATTAGTGGTTATCTGGGGGCCCGGGACACAGAGAGCGAGCTGCCCTCTCGATTTCAATTACATACTTGCTGTCTCCCTCTCGCTCTCTTTCTTGCAATTGCGACGCACACTTGCCCTCTCTGATTCCTCGACACGCATCCTCCTCCGTTTCGCATCTCGGTTTTTTTTACATTCAGTATCTGTTATCACTCATTCTACAATCAAATGGTAGCGTCGTATAGTACCATTAATCTCCTATGTGCATAATTATCAAATCTCAGTACGCGCTGTTCGCTTCTTTTTCTGTCTCGCAGTACCGTTTCGCTCAATGTTGAAGTTGATGAGAGCTGTGGTCGCTCAATCTTGATGAGAGCATAATATGCATATTATGTAGGTGGTGATGGTGAATGTTAACATTTCGCGGCGTACCGTCTCTCGCTTGTTCTTGACTGGTGGCTAGTGCCCTAGGTGTGTGATGATGAATGTTTTCGCGGCGTGTCGCGTAATCTGGTTCTGGAACTGGTTCGCACAGGTGGTGTGATGGTGCTGCCGGTGGGGGCGCCGAACAACCTGATGGCGGCGCGGCCGTCGAATGCGCACTCGCTGGCTGTGCACGGCAGGCAGGCGCGACACGTGCAGGAGCGCCAGCATGCTCATGTGAATACAGGCACCAAGGGGTTTGAGGACGGCCTACTGTTTTCGAATTTCCTTGAGGGATTGGTTTGCCTAATGATGTATTTGTGTTTGTTTCAAATGCGACCTACTTACATATGTATGCGTATGTAATGGTAGCGTTTACGGTATGTTTGCATTATTTCATTATTAATTAAAACTACACAGAAAAAAACTAAGAGAATTTCACAAAATCATGAGGCATCATAATTGGGAAACGGCGTTGATGAAGTGTAGTGTTTATTTCAATCAGCAAGAAAAGCCCCGAAAAATCGTAGTGGTGCCACATAAAGTAAAGGTGTGCCTCACTCGTCCCAGACACTTCCAGAAAAAAAACGCTTTCTTCTTGCAGACAGAAGAAGCGGCGTCGTCGTCGCGCAGCCGCGCTCCGCAGACGCTGCCGCCGCCGGTGAGTGGGGTACGTATACTCTCATTCTCTCTCCATATTCTATGATTCTATCATTCAATCAACTATCTTGTGGTGATGTTCGCTAACCTGCCAAGTGCTAGGTAGCGAGAGCCGACCTCCATCAGATCTATTCGCCATATTAAAAGACTGTTATGCTGTTAAACATAATTAGGATCGGCGCGAAGCGCCGATCGTTTGGGTTCTATCCAGCGGCGCGCAGAACCGCTCGACCCGGAGGGCCGCCAAAATCGCTTGTAAATCATTAAAACAATAATTGTTTCAGAGTTATATCAAGATCTTGTTTCTAAATCGTCCGTTGAACAACTATAAACAAAAATAAAACATGAAACAATAGTTTAATACCCAAAAATATGTTCGCTGGTTAGGTCTGCACGTCTGTCAGTTGTGCTGCTGTTCGCTGATTCGCTGAAAGGCCCGCTCACTAGCCCCGCCCCCGCGCGCTCATTGGTTCGTGATGCGGAATGTGTGCGGGAGAGCGCGATAATGTGCTCACTGTTTGTGATTTGCGTCGTTCGTTCACGCGCGTTGTTTTGTTGTTGTTTTCTTTGTTGTTTAAAATACATTTTGAAAAAAGAAAATTTCTTCGAAATTCAACAAAAGGACATTCATTCTCTTCTGAAAAGTACAAGCGTAAAGTAGCTCTGTTTGGGTTCATCTTAATTCAACAAAAGCACATGCATAAAACTATTATTTCTACACTAAACAATAAACACAAACCTGCTCTCTAAAAAGGATCATAAAAACATTGACAATCAAATGCCAATATGAATATACTATTGCACACACACATTATATCACTCACATTCTATTAACCCGTTTATCAAATGAGTCATCTATGAAACAAGCTATTGTATTTGTATACATTCAAAAATAATGAAAACAACATTGTAAATTGGATGATTGCTCCATAGCTGTTTATTGATTTTCACAATGCTTTCATAAGAAATAAGAAAATATATTATATAGCCCCTATTAATAAATTATCGATAAAGTATACGTTTCTACATATCGATTGAGAGAGCAGGTTTGTGTTTATTGTTTAGTGTAGAAATAATAGTTTTATGCATGTGCTTTTGTTGAATTAAGATGAACCCAAACAGAGCTACTTTACGCTTGTACTTTTCAGAAGAGAATAATGTATACATATGTGTATGCTGGTCTGGATGCTAGCGCATAGAATACAGGAATCGAGTTCCTTTGCAGGTGGTGATCTCGCACGTGGCGCAGCAGCACATGACCGAGATCCAGCTGGGTCATCAGCCCACGCCCGGCGGCGGATTCTTCGCGTCGGTGGGTTAAGCTGCGGTCAGTCTCTTCGGAAGCAATTCCGAAGTGTTTCGAAGGGATAGCAAGGCATTTCGAAGTGTTCGGAAGTGTTCGGGAGTATTCCGAAGGCAATTCGGGAGTGTTCTGAGGCGATTCGAAAGGCAATTCCGAAGTGTTTCGGGGGCATTCGGGAAAGTTTCCAAGAGACTGACCGCAACTTTACACGTGCAAATTAACGAGTATACAAGACAGTAGAGTATATATCCCTCTCTATAGTATACACTAGTCCCATTTTCTCCGGAACGCACAAGTTCGAGATGGCATGTGGTTGTGTAGAATCGTCGGCAATGTGATTCTGTGATAGTCGTTCGCGTCGGTGGGTGCAAATACTGATTGACAAATCAAATCAAACCTAATGTTTTTTTTGTTGCTGCACTGTTCTGGTTATCACGACACCTATGCGCAATATAAGAACCACATATTCTAATAATGCGGGTGTGAGCAAAATGTATGAGAAGTTATGTATTCATAGACCTAGAAGGTGTGATGTGTGTAATTTGGTGAATGTTAGATGTGAATGTAAAAAAAATGAAAAATTCTGAATAGTATATGTGAGTTATTTTCATCTGGCTGATTGTGAGATTAGATTCACAACTTTGTAAGATAAAAATAGAATTTGCGACGGTATTCAGATAATGTTTCTTGTTTTCGTTTCTAAAACAGACTATGTTCTTCACATTTCATTACTTGGCATGTCGTCGAGATTACTTTTCTGAAAGAAATATATTATTCAGAAAAAAATGTGAAACAAGTTTCGTTTCAGGTTGTATGTAGCAGAAAAGCATAAAGCATGTGACTTTGTATTCCTCTTTTATGTAATGTGTCTCTAAAACTAAAACCTAAGTTTTATAATAACTTATAGAAAGTAAGTGTGTGAATACTTCTAATCTGCGGTGGGACACGCAAGAATGTCAGAGAATCTGAATGTCTGACTGTTTCATAGATGACTGAAACTTTTTGTTGCGGGCCGAAGTAAGAATAACGAATACTTAGTGGATGCGCGTTTTTATGAGTGAGATTCGGCGTTTTTGTCTGTTTTAATTTTCTGTTAACCAGTGCTTCTAATCCCCAGGAAGTGTTCTAGTGTTCTGGTACCTACGTATGTATACAATGTCATTGTATGAGAGAGAAGGAGAGAGGGAGAGAGGGAGAGAGGGAGAGAGGGAGAGAGGGAGAGAGGGAGAGAGGGAGAGAGGGAGAGAGGGAGAGAGGGAGAGAGGGAGAGAGGGAAAGGGGGAGAGAGAGAGAGAGAGGGAGAGAGGGAGAGAGGGAGAGAGGGAGAAAGGAAGGGACCAATGGTTCTATGATAGTCCAAAACAAGAACAACGTACTAGTAATAGGCGGGCTCGCCAACACACACGCCATTTGTAAACAAAAGAAGGCGCGACTGGCTGGTGCGAGACACAGAGACAGAGAGAGAGAGAGAGAGAGAGAGAGAGAGAGAGAGAGAGAGAGAGAGAGAGAGAGAAAGAGAGACGCGACCTAAAGGAATATAGAGACCCGATCCGAGAAAACACACACACACACACATACACCACTAGCACAACACTGCACAGCATATGAGGCTAACCGGGTTAGTGTCGATGATGAGAGGATAGACATAGAGAGAGAGAGCGAGAGAGAGAGAGAGAGAGAGAGAGCGAGAGCAAGAGAGAGAGAGAGAGAGAGAGAGCGAGCGAGACGGAGGATGAGCAGTGGCCTTCTCCTGTAAGCTGTATGTCGGCTCGATTACACGACCGGCGCTGAGCTGGGGAGTATCATGTTCACCGAGTATTCCTTCACTCAGCAGCAACTCGAATGGGAGGTCTGACGTCGTTTCAGTGATTCTTGTTCTTAGTAAAGCACCAAATCACTGACGTCCTTTTCAGGATCTAATTTTGCATTATCTACATAGCTAGGAAGCAGTATTTTTTGTTGATAGAGCAGCCCCTCGGTAGCTTTACATGTCTGTTGCAGGGTCTGCTGCGCACCAAGCAGCGCCCGCGCGCCTACTCCATGCTGCCGCTGCAGGTAAGCTCCTATATACATTATAATGCAAATTACCGTTTGTAGTGATTTTATCACAGTCACACTGTGTTCTTGGATCATAATGACATAATGCGATCGCAATTGTACTGTAGTTCTATGCTCGCAATAAGTTGCGCGCGGTGGGGTAGATCAGAGGAAGACGGAGAGTCAGCTCTCGGCAACAGCGCGCAAAACAAGAGAGGCAGACGGTTATGGCACCGTGTTTCGAACTGCGAGCGAGGTAGATCGAAAACTATCGCTCTGACGCAGGCTATATATACATTATAATGAAAATTACCTAAAATGTTTGTAGTGCTTTTATCAAAGTCGTGTTCTTGGATCATAATGGCATAATGCGATCGCATTTGTACTACCCTTTTTTATTGTTGGTATTGCGTTTATCTCACTACTCATAGAGAGTAACAAGGATATAGCCGTACCAATTGTTCTCAGCCGAAAACAAGACAGAGCCTTGGATTATAACGACACTGATGAATGTAGCAGTCGCAGCCACACTGCGCGATCTGTCGCTCGGTGATCATACCGGCACATCATTCGCACCACTGTGACAGTGAAGTTGCAGCAGTCGGCATCGGCCGAAGACTTGGACCGCGCGCCGCTGATACCGCGCCGCTCGCGCAGCCGCCACAGATACTACCCACTCTCGCAGGAGGAGACCCTCGAGCTACTGTACCTACTCAACCAGGGTTTGTGGCACACGTCTCAGAGAGAAAGAGAGAGGGGGAAGGAGAGAGGGAGAGAGAGAGAGAGAGATGGTGGTGTTGTGCAGGTATTTCCCACTCCCCCCCCCCCCCCCCCCCCCCGATGAGTCGTCGCGATTCGCACTCGGCCATTTGTCATATAATGCGCGCCGTCGCCGGCTTTTCCGCATGTTCCGGCATGTGCTGTGTGTGTGTATATTGGTGTTAATCGACCCGAGCCGGCCCCATCATCATCGTCATCATCATCCGAAATCCCCCACCACCACTCCTTCGCGGCGATTGTTTATTCCTGGCAGTGTATCTCTCTCTCTCTCTCTCAATGTTCGATTCCTGCTGCGGAACGCACTTTCTCGCCGACCCCGCTCTGCCACATAAACACTGCCGTCGTCGTGTCGCGGTCGGCACACGAGTCTGTTTTGGCATGTCGTTTAGCCACCCCCTACGGCTCGCCTCGGCACACCTGATCTGCCCACTTTCCTCCCACCCCACCGCCCTTGTTTAGAATCCCCGCGTTCTACTGGTTTTTGCGGTGGTTGCCTCCTCTTCATAACACTATTCACCATAAACAGACACAGTCACTGCTTCCGCTTTCCCAACAGCCAATTGTATCATTGATCTCGCGACTTTCTCTGCCTCATTATCCTTTCATCACTCCGCGCGCCGGCTCCCTCCCGCCTGTCAACAAATCCCCCGGCTATTTCGTTTCATTCTCGCGCGCCCACCGTCTAGCGGGACGTTGCCATTGATGTGTGGTTGTCAGAGATGCTGTCGATCGACGACGACGACTCGCCGGAGTGCGAGCCGCTGGCGCGCCGCTTCCCGCCGCCGCTGCCGCTGCCGGCGCACCGACCATCTCTTGCCGGGCTGCTGCCGCCGGTAGAGGACTCGTTCTTCCAGCGCGACAAACACGGCATGAGCAGAAGTCTGCGCATGAGCAGAAAGGGACGCCGGAGGTTCAGTCTGCTTGTCACCATCGATGAAAACGCCACGCTCGTCAACGGAGGTGGGTGTGTTTGTGCAAGATTTATTGCGGGTTTGTGCACTTTCATTTCTAATCGAGTGTGTCTTCTTCATGGAAAGTGTTCCATACCCAGCGGCGCGCCTTGGGGCTTGCATCTCATTGCGACATTTAAGGAAGTATACATAGATATTAGCCGTCTCCTTCTTATTTGCACGCTTTCTCCCCTCTTCTCTCTCTCTCTCTCTAGCCCACAGAATCAGCTGTATTTTGGTGGTGTGCTGCGTTCTCTTCGCTCACCCTATACTATCTGTCTGCTTGTGAGTGGCGTGTATTGCCGGGCGGGCGCGGCAAGGAGCCGACTTCTGAATAGCGGTCAAATTGGCGTAGCTCACCACACTAACCCCATCCATCCACCCCACCACACACTCCAACAAACACACACTCCTCCACTCCTATACTCTGCCATATTCTGCTGCCCCCACCAATATGTCATGATTTTCACAGGTAAGTGCGTAGTGTGCGTGTGGTTGTGGTTGCATTGTGCCGGCTGGCTGGAGCTTTGAATGGTTGGCGTGGCGTCCCGCTGCGCGTGAGGCTGGCTAGTCGCAGCCGGGTGAGCAAGGGCTCCCCAACACACCTCCACCGCCGCCGCCGCCGCAGCCGCCGCCGCAAGCCGACTGTCATGTTTGGCCAGGTACGCCCCATTGTCTTGCGCGCGCGCGTAATTGCCCTCATAACGCGCCACGCGGCCGCGACGTTCGCTCCGTTCTCTTTTCTCCGTATCTGCTCGTTCTCTGTCAAAAAGCTATCTCGCACTTCCTCAGCATTGCTAAACAATCAGGCAGAGTGTCAATGTGTCTAGGCGGACATAGCCATAGCCTTTTACGGGCCTCTCGCTTTGGTGAGGGTGGCGAATAAGTCTCTCGCATACATGCGTCTCTAGGTCAGCGCGAATGGCGAACAGACAGGTACTTTTATAATGCATAATTCAGACGTGTATATGTAATTTTCAGCTAGAACTATTAGAATTTGCCTATTTTTAACACACTCTCCAATCAGGATTTACTAGATGCGTTCATAAGCATACATACTTAAGTTGCGATCAGTCTCTTCGAAACACTCCCGAATGCCCCCGAAACAGTTCGGAATTGCCTTTCGAATCGCCCTCAGAACACTCTCGAATTGCCTTCGGAATACTCCCGAACACTCCCGAACACTTCGGAATGCCTTGCTATCCCTTCGAAACACTTCGGAATTGCTTCCGAAGAGACTGACCGCAACTTTATAAAATGGTGGGGTCACACTCTAGCCGCCTGCCTAGGTGCCGTTGTTCATAGCGTGGGCGCTGCGGTCGGTGCGCGACTCGCTGGTCGAGGTCGATCCGCTGGCGCGCGCCATCGCCCACCAGGAGGAGCAGAAGAAGAACCCCATCCCAGCCATATCACGCACCCCGCTCCTCCTCCAGTTCACCCCCTTCGGAACAGCGACTCTAGGTACGGCCATAGCCCCGCGTGGTAGACGCAGTCTGCGTGAAGCACTTCATTCTTTTCCACACAATGCCACGCCACTCATCACCGAGTGTCTTGTTTGTTGGTGAGAGCGCGGCGCGCGCGCGCGGCGTTCTTGTGTCATTCATTGCGAGTGGCATGCCCGTTCTGGTCATGCCCGGTCGGGTGGATCCCAGCGGTCGGCGCGGCTCGATCCGCGCGCCTTTCCTACTGCACTTCTCGCCCTTCCCGCTGGGTGAGCGATGTTTGCGTGTTCCTGCGTTGAGCCTCTTCTAACATTAGGTGAAGACCTAATGGGTAATGGGTTAAGCGATTCGTTCCGGTGTTTTCGTGTTAATGCGTATAGCATTTTCTCACAATTTAGGTGAAGAGCTGGGTTGCCTCTTATTAGAAAGACTTCATTCAGGTGCAAATGTCAAAGTTCACGTCCCTTTCTAGCTATTTTGAGCAGGATCTGTCTATAGCATGCGCAGCGTGTCTCTCACTCTCCCAAGGGACCCCGCACGCCGCTGTGCGCTCTTTGCGTGCAATTTATTAGTGACACGTACACACACGCGGAAATCGCGTAGACTAGACTACATTTGGTGCGGGCAAGAATAACAGTTGAAGGAAGAAGCTCATGTTTGCTTCCGTTTCGCTCTCGCGCTTCTCTGCCACTCCTCGAAAGCCGGCGTGCTGCGGTCGTTGTGGAGCCGGAATCACTCGCCGGGGACCGACACTCATGGAGTGTGTCGCGGTTGCAACCCCAGCCTCAGTAACGGAGCTGTGCGATCGCGATGCTGCAGTCGATGTCGGTGCATCTGATGGACCAGGAGCGGAGCCGCAGCGTCGGCAGTCGGCCGTGGCGCGACGGCTACCGCGCCCTCTCCGAGACGACTGAGGAGACGCGCACGCGAAGACTGCTCTCCGAGACCAGCTGGCTGTTCGTCGATCAACTCACCGGCACCCTGCACAGACAGTTCCGGCTGAGGAAAGGTGAGTGTGGAGGCTGATTGCTCTCCAGCCTTGGAGAGGGCAAAGGACATTAGTCGTCGGCGAGCGGCAAGAACGCGGCGTGGAAAAATATGCGCGCGCTCATTTTTGCGGCGGTTAAAGTTGCGTTGAGGTGAGAGAGGGATGAGTTTGGGTGAGACAGGATGGATGGACGGCACTCGATCAGCTCTTGTTGCACACACCAAGAAGGGCGAAAGGGGATCCGATGAAGAGACGCGAGAGGGAGAGAGAGAGAGAGAGAGAGAGAGAGAGAGAGAGAGAGAGAGAGAGAGAGACTGCAGCGTCCCAAATCCCAGTGCACAGCTCGTATGCCGATGCGGGCCGCGTGTTGTTGTGTTATTGCGTACTTGTTACTTACTCGTCTTGGATGCGTCGAATCCGACAAGTGCACTCTCTCTATCTTTCTCTCTCTCTCTCTCTCTCTCTCTCTCTCTCTCTCTCAGCGCGTCCAGCTTTGTTTTCGGCGCGTCTTCTCTCTTCTGGTTGAACGTGCTGGTGGCGTGTTCGCTAATTAGTCGGTCCGTGTCCACACAGCGCCTCCATCCGGGGTGCACTTCCACAGTGCATGATCATAGTCCATTCCGACTGCTGTCCAACCTATGTGCCCCTCTTTTTTCCACCAGGTGGAGCCGTGCATGCATACACGAGTGTCAATCGCGCGCGATGCCCCCCGGGGCTAGAGTTACCTGGCTCTCTCACATCTCACCTGCGCGCCGGGCGCAGAGACAATGTCCGCTCATGCATCCTGAATCGTGGCGCCGGGAAAGAGAGAGAGAGAGAGAGAGAGAGAGCTCTCTTTTTCAAATACTCGAACCACACACATACACACCACACACACACATACTGGATTCGATAGGCGTTGCGCGCGGCTTGCTGGCTGGCTTGCTAGCTGGCTCCACAACCGCTGATATATGGTATCTCTCGGATGTCACCGCATTCTGGGCCGAATGGCTCCCCACGCGCCTCTCTCTCTCTCTCTCTGCGCCATCCCCCCTCTCTCTCCATCTCTCTCTTCTGCCACACTTGTAGAGACTCTCGAGTAATCAGCGCACGTCCGTGTTGCTGTCCCCCGGATCGTTTTTCGTCTTGCGAGTCAGTTGCTTTGCGCTCATTTACACGTGTATGAGGAGAGAGACGAGTTTCTTCTTCTCGACGCCGCATGTCGTTTTGTGTGTTTGAGAGAGATGCTCTTTTTCCTCTTCTTGCGCGGTTATGAGGGCTGGTTGTGTCGACAGCTCCTCATCATTCAATTATCTATCCCCCCCTCTATCTTGTGATAAAGAGGACGAGAATCTCTGGTCGTCGCTGCCTTGGGGGGTGTTAGCGTCGTGACACATGTCTAAACACTTGTGTGAGCTGTTGGTGGCGGCGACGGTGGTAGCGTCGCATCGTTTCTATCCTGTTTGCCCTCCTCTCCTTCTCCTCTCTTTCCTTTCCTGATGCCATCACACCGCATCACACAGACACAACTGCTGACTGCTTTTCTCCGTCTCTCTCTATTGTTTTTCGCCTCCCCTAATATTCACTCTCTCTCCCTAACCACATGCAAATATTTATATTCGCCGTGCTTGACGCTTGTGCGTAGTAGCGTAGTATATTTTAGAGAGAGCGCGCGCGCGGCAAAAAAAGGCTAGTGATAGGTGTGCTGCGCCATGTCCGCATTGTTCTTTACTCGTGTCACGGACAATGCCTTGTTGGCAGCTCTGGCTGCAGCTGTCGGACGCCGATCACCTCCTCTCAACAGCTCCCCATTAGGCCACTCTCATGTGCGCGCACCCCTCTATTCTATTCAAATCCACTTGTTATGTCTGTTTTTGCTCCACATCCTGCAACATTTCAATTTCCCCAATCATTTCCTCATCTTTCTCTCTCTCTCTCTATCGCGTAACAATTATTCCTGAAAGTCTTTCTCTATGACTTGATCGCGAGCGTGTCTAAATTTAGTCTTTGCCAGCGGGCGGCTATGCATATGGAGAGGTAGACACACAATGTTCCTGCGCAAGTTCTGGAACCAATGGACGCTGGAGGAGAATGCGCGTCGGATGACGATCACGGTGCTGCCGTCCGGCACCAAGAAGGTGCACCTGCGCTCGCCGTCGCAGCTCGCCGAACTCTACCCCGACGAGTTCAAGCAGTACGAGCAGCAGCGACGCCGAGAGCCGAAACACAAGGACGGCCACGGTGAGAAATATGGACGCGTTCTCGAGTTTCTCGCCGCCGACAGCTGAGTGCATCTATGACCTCGTGAAATCCGATGCACTCTTCCGTTCGTTTCTTTTCGCGAGTGCCTCTTCGCATCTCTGCTTCCCGGTGGTTCTTCTATGGGGGGTCTCTAATCTACAACATCTTATCAACTCGCCCACTTTTCCTCGTTTTTGTGTGTGCGGTTTGTGGGGTGCACTCTTTTTCTCTCGATCTCTCTCTCCTCCCCCCTCCCTCTACCACATTATGCGATCAATGGCATGGCAGTTCCGTTTTTTTTTCTTCTCCGTCCCCTCCTCGCGCGCCATGCTTCTTGTGATGATCTGACTAACTGCCATATAACGGGCCGTCTCTCCCTCTCTGTCCTCTCTTCCTCTCTCTCTCTCTCTCTCTCTCTCTCTCTCTCTCTCTCTCACTCTCCGCCCAGAGCATATCCAAATATGAGCCGGCAATGTGTACAAGCAAGATTGACTGCGTATGGGATATCGACGGCGCGAATCTCGGACGAACGCGTGCACTCTTGGCCCTCTCTATATCGACTATGTGATTATAGCGAGAGCTCATAAAAAGGCTGAGAGAGCGTAGAGTGGAAGCGGTTAGCCGTGTGCGATGTTTGTGCGCAACGCCGCCAGAGTTTACATGATTCGAGAGTGAAACGGGGATTTACGAGCGCGATGCACACACAAACATCGTGTACACAACAAGCGGAGAGAGAGAGACGTTTAAGTTGCGGTCAGTCTCTTCGAAACACTCCCGAATGCCTCCGAATCACTTCGGAATTGCCCTGCGAAACGCCCTCAGAACACTCCCGAATTGCCTTTGAAATACCCCCGAATACTCCCGAACACTTCGGAATACCTTGCGATCCCTTCGAAACACTTCGGAATCGATTCCGAAGAGACTGACCGCACCTTAAGGGAATCTACCTGGGGTTTGTGTCTACGAACACCTCGCGTGCCTGATGACGCATTAATGAGGAGGCCGGCGGCAGCGGCGGCGGCGGGCGGCAAAGGATACCCATAACGGGAGAGGACGAACCCATCCCGCGATCGCGTGTCCTCACTGCTCCTTCTCCTCCTCCTCCTCTCCTTCTCTGGACGTCCACACATCAATTAATCCGGGCAGTCTGCCAGTCATCCTCTGTTTTCGTCACTCTACGCGCGTCCACACCACCACCAACGACTACGCTCAGCAATCGGATATTTCAATTTACACGCGCACCCCGGTGCGGCTATTGTTCGTGTGGCAGCAGAGAGGAGATTGTCGGCGGCTCTGCGGACAGCCGTTCTCTCCCTCTCTCTGTGTCTCGTAATCACCTGCTGCGTACTCTGTCACTCCGCGTCGCCGTCCCCTCCTCCATTGTTGCGCCAATCAGCGCTGACGAGGCGAGGCTACAGAGCTTCCTGCTTCCACACCACCACCACCCCGCACTGAATGCGTGCGGTTGCGAGAAGATGCGACGATGATCTTCTCGCAGACGTTCCGCAATGAGCAGTACTCGCCGGCGGTCGCGCTCTTCTCGGCCGCCGGACTCATCCGCACCACCGCCGGCTTCGAGCAGCAGAAGGCGGCCAGGAAGAAGAGCAGCAAGACGGCGCCACTGCTCGGTGAGTTGAGAGGAAGGGCTCTCGTTCGCGTATAAGTAGCTCGTCACTCGTCACACACTCGCCACTTCTTCAATGCGCCTGCCACTTGCTAGCCATTATTATGATTCGCTTAGAGGGCGATATGGGAGGGGGGAGCGGCAAGTGCCTCATCGCTTCTTCTTTTCTCTCTCTCTCTCTCTTTCTTTCTCTCTCTCTCTATTTCCTGCGCCAATCCCCCCGTTCCACCCTTTGAAAGCGGTCAAAACTCGAGAGAAAGAGGAGACCTCTCAGCGATGCCGAGACGCGACTCTGAGTGACGATAAGCCACCCCTCCTTCTCTCTCTCTCTTGATAGGCCCTTTTTGGCGCGGCGTTGTCTCGTCCTCTTGTTTTGATCAGAGTTCGGAGTAATCCCCCCTTCCCACTGGCTAGTGTCTCCCTGGCTATTTCTGCAGGCCCGCTGCGGGGCTATTCCTGCTATTTTGCTTCGTATTGTCCTCCTCGGCGGCGACCTTATTGGTGTGTACCGACGCGTGAATCCCCCCCCCCCCCCAAACCTTCCTGCCATCCACTCACCGACTCCGCTGGCCGGCTCGCAACATCATCGACATATATATTCTCGTAGTAGCTGTTCCGATGATTCCGCGATGATCATCTCACCGCGCCACATCGACGTCTGCGAGCTCATCACCTTCTACGAACACTTTCAAGGTGTGCGCATTACTTCCTCTTTCGCATACCGATTAGCGTGGGCGGGTAGCACTTTCCATTTTCCTCTCTCTCTCCCCCCTGGCTCCTCTTCACCTCGCCGAAGAAGAATCGAATCGGGGGCTGGCCGGCGGCGACCGGGCCTCATATGTCAAGTTGTGTGTGTGGGTCGGCTGCGGCATAGGAAGAGGCAGGCCATCGCGCCCCATGCGATGCGGCTGTGATGTTCTTCTACAACCCCAACCACCGGCCGGCGCGGAAGACGACGAACGCGTCGGCGCCGCACGTGGCGCGTCTCGACGCGCGTCTGTCGATCGTCATCGCCGAGCAGCTCTACCACAGCGCGCGACGCGAACGCCGCGACAGCGAGCCGCCACTAGGCAAGCGCCCCGCTTCTGCTTCTGTGTGTGTGTGCATGTGTGTGCATGTGTGCTAGCCCTCTCATACTGAGCCTATCCTCCTCGCAGAGAAGCGCATCCACAAGTCGGCCAATGCCTCCTTCAAACTCTCGCACTCGTCGGTGAGCGACGGCCTCGCCGTCTACCGACCGACCGCCGAGCTCGGCGCAGGTTTGGGAATGTCTCTCGGGGGGCGGGGGGGGGGGGGTTGTGAGTGAGCGAGTGAGAGAGTGGTCATCAGGTAAGGTTTCCGTCCTGCATTTGGTGACCGTCACTGTTGCAGACCACGTGACGGCTCGATGGGACGGCGTGCCGATCACCTCGCAGTCGGCGCTCATAGACGCAGACGACGGCGCCACCGTCATCACCGACACCATCAAGGTAAAGTGGAGGTCAAACTCAACTTCTTCCTACTCTCTCCTTCTTCTCATTGTAATCACATGTGTTTCCACTACCTCTTTGTTTTGTTTTTGTCTTTATCGCCTTGTGCTTAGTGTCCTCATAAGCACCTGTGTATCCACTCTCCTTTCTGCTTTGTCTTCCCCAGCTAATTTGCATATCATTTCAGGAGGACGGCGAGGGCTCGGAGCCGAAGAGCTGTCCGCAGCAGACTATTAAGGTGCCCCATTCTTCCCCGCCGCCACATGTCCCCTCGTTGTTCTCTCTCTCTCTCTCTCTCTCTCTCTATTTTATGGTGTTCATAGCCCACTCAAAACGCGCGCGCGCTGTCATCTTCTTCTTCCTCCTCAAAAATTGCCGTGCGCGGAAAAAAAAATACAAGACGCTGTGAAGACGACAAAAAATCGAAGAAAAAAAAACACTGCAGATCCTCCATGCAAGACACTACCAACGCTATACCGTAGTATCATTCACTGCGCGCCCTCGAATGATACCGCGCGTGTCACTCACTGTATTGATTGACGTGGTGTGTGATAAGTCTGTGCGTGTTTCTTTCATCTTTTTGTCGCGTTTAGCCATGCCAAAAAGTGGCATTTAGCCGCTGCTCGTTATATGTAGAGAATAGCAGGTTTGCTTCATTCCTTCATTCTTTTCGCGGGCGAAAGAGCAGGGGAGGGAGGGGGAAGGGACGTGATGAATGGGTGCGGCGCGAGGACGCGAGATGGACTTGTTGAGACATGAGATATGTGACCAAGGTTTTCGGATTGCCATGTTTCTTCCGATGAGGCAATATGATGAGATTAAGACGCGCAATATTGACATCAGAATGGAAACGAAGAGAGAGGGTGTTGTGTGTGTTTATTGGGATTGTGTAGCGAATGGCGAATCGGATTGACGAACAGAGGGGAGAGAGAAGGAAGAAGGAAGGGGGGGGGGAAGGGGGGAGGGCGCGCGCCTGCTAACCAGCTAACCACATGAGACGAACGCAAACACGTAGTGGAGAAACAAAGCGAATCAGCTACGATGAAATCACAACATGACAGGAACGGATGTAATTCCAAGTGCGTATCACGTAGGACTTTCCTTTTGGTACCTCATGCGAATACTACGTACTTATAGGGCTCAGTTATCACCATAAAACAATTGGTGTTCAAAAAGTGAATATGAGAAAACTATAAGAGAGCAAGATGAAAATAGGTTTGGAGGTTCACGATGGAAAGTAGCAAAGCTGCAAAGTGCTCAAGTTTTCGTTGCAGTACATCAAGATCCTCACGCCGCACGTCATCCTCGTCACCGTGCTCATCGGCTACCTGTGCTTCGGCGCCTGGATACTCATGCTACTCGAGACAAAGACAGAACTCATGGCGAGAAGCAAGAAACTCGTGCGGTCAGTTCTCTCTTAAATTATTGAGAGATTCCCTTGACCATCCGTTTGTATTGTTGACAGTACAGCAAAATAGGACCATAGCACGGACGGCTTGATGTGAAAACAGGGTTATTTCATTTCGTTCTTGCAGGTTGACGAATATGATGACCAACTTCACGGCGGATAGTTGGAAGATCCTCAGCGAGGCGCAGCGCGGAGTCAGCAACATCAACCACGAGCAGTGGGCCGGGTTGTTTCGGTGAGCGATTCTTGGAGAAATAATCATAAAAAAAGTCCACTATAAATTCACAACCATGTTCGGCGTTATAGTTACTGATGTCCAAAAAGAAGTGAGCTAGAGTTGTACTTTCTTGATGCGCTGTGAGGTAGATCTGAGAAACAGGATTAGAACAGAGGCCAATTGGAAAGCTCTAGAGGTGAATCGAAAACAAGAAACCTTGCAGGGAGTACATGCTGTCCGTATCGGAAGTGGTGGACGATCGGCGGCCGATCCGACGCGAGCTGCAGCAGCCGGATCGGCTAGAGAACATGCACAACAAGTGGACCTTCCCCACCGCCCTACTCTACGTACTCACCGTACTCACCACTTGCGGTACGTCATGCGTCTTGCGTCATAAACATACGTCATATACGTCATACGTTATACGTCATGCTCATGCATCATACATACGTCACATAGTTTCCACAACGACGTCATAACATTCTAGGTTACGGAGAGGTGTCCGTGGACACGGACGTGGGCAAGGTGTTCGCAGTCGTATTCGCTCTCGTTGGTATACCATTGATGTTCATAACTGCCGCGGATATCGGAAAGTTCCTCTCCGAAACGCTACTCAAGTTCGTCTCCAACTGGAACAAGATGACGCGCAAGTTGAAGGTGAGCATATCGCTCCCTATCCCTCTCTCTCTCTCGTTCTTTTTTCTTCCTCTCTCCCCTCTCCTTCCCTCTCTCTCCCCTCTCTCTCTCCCCCCCCTCTCTCTCTCTTCTTCATCTCTGTTATCATTTTCACTCTTTAGCAATGGCTGTGTCGCAACAAGTACAACCGCCGGAAATCGATGCAGTCCTCGAATGGCAATACGGACACGATGGATCTGCTCGGAGGTAGGGCTGAGTGTGTGAATCAATTTCGTGTGGTGCCAGTGCTTCTCAAAACAAACGCTCAGCACTCTCACGATGCTACGACAATTCTGCACTATCAACTTCCGCTTTGTGTTATTGCTTGAGCGGACATTCTGATAGTGTAATCATTTGCTGACTAACTCAGCTCGCTAATTGAGTGATTCATATAGGCTGCGTCAGATCGATAGTTTTGGATCTACCTCACTTGCAGTTCGAAATACGGTGCCATAACCGTCTGCCTCTCTTGTTTCACGCGCTTTTGCCGAGAGCTGACTCTCCGTCTTCCTCTGATCTACCCCACCGCGCCCAACTTATTGCGAGCATAGAACTATATCATTGTTCGTGGCGCGCGCCATTTCCGTCTTCCTCACTCCGCCTCACCATGAGTTGCCGCGTGCCTCTCTCTCCCTCAGTTACCTGCTCATGTTCACGCCTGCACCAGTTCCAGTGGACGGGGCGGAGGACAAGCTGTGGTTCCCGATCGGCGCGTACGTCGCCTGCATCTGCCTCTACTGCTCCATGGGCTCCGCCATGTTCATCAACTGGGAACGGTGCGTACAGTAACTCCTCGTAGTAGTAGTAGAGAGAATGGTAGGTAGTCGTCAAGTTGGCGGAACATGCACATAGCCGTACATAACACCTGAAAATTCCTGGTTGACATCCTTATCGCAGTATCGTTTCAATGACAGTCAAGAAGTATTTGGGATGTGTTCGTTTAGTGGTACACTTATGTTTTTTGTCACTTCACATATGTATGTATCATTTCGATTGCATGTTTATTTTGTTCGTTTGCAGGAATTGGTCTTTCATTCATGCCTTTCATTTTGGCTTCAATTTGATCGTCACAGTTGGTGAGTATTTCATTATTTTATGCATAGTACATACGTATCTACTATGTACATATGTATCTACTATGCGATTTCTCATGTCATACTAACATGGTTTTTCCAGGTCTGGGCGATATTGTGGTGAAAGACTACATTTTCCTCTCGCTTATCGTTGCCTTCGTCATAGTTGGTGAGCCACATTTAGATTTGGCTGCCATAAAAAAAATGGAAAATTCAATAATATCCCAAACAGGTCTCTCCGTGGTGACAATGTGCGTGGATCTCGCGTCGACGCATCTCAAAGCTTACTTCACGAGGATACACTACTTTGGTCGAGCAAAGAGGTGCCTCTCTCTCTCTCTCTCTCTCTCTCTCTCTCTCTCTCTCTATCTCTCTAGATATATGTCTATCAGTCTCTCTCTATCACTTCTCTCTCTCTCTCTCTAACTCTCTCTCTAACTCTCGCACCTCTTCTTCCAGATTCCTCGGCATGAGTGAAGAGCTGAAGGAGATCGTCGCCCTGCTGGGCGCGATGCGGCGGAAGAAGGGCGGCAAGGCGCGTTTCAAAGACTTTTCCAACTTCCTTTCAGCTCATTCGTGACGGTTTCTAGTAGAATGTCCACATGTCCAGATAACTATAGTCTTCACGAGAATACACTAGAGAGAAAGAGAGGGGGAGGGAGGGAGGGAGGGAGGGAGGGAGGGAGAGGGAGAGAGAGAGAGCCTTCAGGTGACGTGGAACGACGTGCGCGACTTCCTCGACAACGAGCTGCGCGACCGGCCGTTCGAGCCGCACGAGCTGCTCATGAAACTGCGCTTCATCGACGAGACCTCATCCGGTGAGAGAGAGGGAGAGAGAGAGAGAGAGGGAGAGAGAGAGGGAGAGAGAGAGAGAGAGAGAGAGAGAGAGAGAGAAACGGACAGACAGATATGTAGACAGAGATAGGGAAAGAAACAGAGAAAGAAGGAGGAGAGCAGGGAAGATGGAGAGTGAGAGGGAAAGGGAGGAAGAGAAGTGGAAAGAGGGAGAGAGGAAAGGGAAGGGGAGAGAGAGAGAGAAAGAGAGAGAGAGAGAGAGATAACCATCTCCAGTTGCAGGAATGTCGACAATCCGGCACAATTCGTTCCAGTCGGACTTTTTCCGCGAGAGCGAGTACATCCGGCGGGTGGCCGCGCTCCGCCCCGAACAACCCGCCTACCTGTGATACACGCCCCGCCCCCGCGAGTCCCGCCCCTACACACACCCAGCAGCTCACACACCTCTTTCTGTCTGTTCTGCCCCCCCCCCCCCTCCCTGCCCATATCTTCTCTATTGTCTCCCCAGTGTCTCTCTCTCTCCCCGCCCTCACTGTGTCATACACCCCCTCTCTCTCTCTCTCTCTCTCTCTCTCTAGTTGAATCTCTCTCTCTCTCTCAGCCCTCTCTCTCTAGTCGTCATTATCTCTCTCATTCACCCGCTTCAAAGAGCTCACAGCCAGTGAGCCCGTTGTATAGGTGTTATTTCGGATTGTTTCCAAGTATGTTGCGATATGCGCAAGTTTTTGATTGAATCTATATGTCTTCAACTTTTGGATGAGTCGGATATGTTTCTTTTGTGTTTTTTTTGCAGACACCCCTTATATGAGACGTTTTATACGATGTGTGTGATTGCGCGCAAGAGAATAAAAACAAAGGATATATACATATATGATGGTGTGTTCCAGTTGGATCCAGCGAACTTGAACTTTTGAAATAGTCTTGTGAGTACGTGCCCGAACATCTATCAACGTTGCACGGAAGTTCAAATGCGCAATTGATAAGATGAACCCGTTATCACGCAACTATAAACGTGGAATCAGTGCGAATCCGTCAGACGGCTCGCTGCTACAATGAGGTGCGTTCCTACAAACATTATTGATTGTTTATTGATTTATCGATTTAGGTCTCTCATTCTCGCGTGCCTCGTTGCTGGGGTCGCAGCCAAGTTGGGTGTGGATCTCAATGACGTGAGTGCAGAGTACTTCATTTTTCTAGCAAACAGATTACCAGCAAATTGTTTTCTCTAGAATTATACGGAAAACTGAATTCCAAGTACTTTTTTGCAAAACAATTTTTTTATAGCAAATGTGTTTAACTATGTTTTTCAGCCGTTCCACGAGTCTGCGTTCGCTTGCATGAAGCAGAAGGGGTATGACTTTGTGGTGGCCCGCATCTGGCACTCTTCGGGATCGCCCGACCACGACGGCATCCAGAACATCAAGAACGCGAGGGCTGGTAGGGAGAGAGGGAGAGAGAGGGGGGGGGGGGGAAGAGAGAGAGGAGGGGGAAGAGAGAGAGAGAGAGAGGGAGAGAGGGAGGGAAAGATTCTCACAGCTGGCCTCACCGACGTCGACGCCTACATCTTCCCCTGCCTCAAGTGCTCCGCCGGTGGAGGCGAGCAGGTAGTTTTTAGAGGAAAACTATGTCACTGTGTTTGTATACAAATGACTTCTCACAAATATAAGACTACAACATCTCTAATTATAGACTCTCTTATGTTTTCGGATGAGTTTTGTAGAATACGGATGCAGCCTTCGCGGTACATACCTATGAGTGGTGAGATAAACCTAATATCTACTATAATAAAAACAACAACAACAACAACAACAACAACAACAACAACAACAACAATGTTTGCAGGTTCGCGCGGCCGTGGCAGCGATGCACGCGGCCGGCGCCAGGGCCAACACTCTCTGGCTCGACATTGAGAGGTACGTTCGTACAATCGTACGTATACAGAATGTTAATCGAATATATGAATCTTCTGATACCACTGCCCTTGTGTACCGTCGCCATGCCGCAGACGGCATTGCGCACTGTTTTTTTTTTGCTTATTTCTTTATTTAGCGCTCCATTGTGAGAACAGAATGGACTTTTTTGAAAGTTTTTCAAAACAAATTTTGACAAAATTTCATCCTTTTATTTTTCCAGGCTCGCTTGGTCGTCGAACAAGGATCACAACAAGGCGTTCATCAAGGCTATGGCCGACGAGTGCGACGTCAGTTCTCTCTCTCTCTCTCTCATCTCTCTCTCTCTCTCTCTCTCTCCTCACTCTCTGATTCCAGAAGCTGAAGCAGCCGTACGGCATCTACTCTGGCTACTATGACTGGGAGGAGATCGTGGGCATCGAGTACAACGCGTACGCGTCCAAGCCGCTGTGGTGGCCGCGCTACGAGGCCTCGCACGTGAGTTGCATGGTCCTATACCCTCCCTTTTCCCACAACTTGTTTTCCAACCATCACTTGAGTGCGTCCCTGTCTGCATTCTTCCCCTGCGTATTAGAAGCTGCTGACTTACTGCTTTCCTACCATTACATGTGCGTCCTACTTGTGTGTCTAATGTACTGTGTTTTTAATAGATCGATCGCTATTTCTTGCAGGTTTTCGTGTATGTGGTTATTGTTATGTACCGTTTTCATAGACTGATAACTTCTGTTTGTAGGACTTCTCGACGTTCAAAGCGTACGGCGGCTGGCGGCGTCCGGCCATCCATCAGTACGCCGAGAACAAGAACATCGGCTGCGGATACACGGTCGACGAGAACTGGAAGCCTTGAGTGCCTACGATACATTATTCAGCTATGATGTTGCGAACGATAAAGTATTCAAATTATTCGGCAGTTTTTTTTGAAGGGAGGGGCTACGCTCCAACTGAAGAGTATGGGAAAATATAGATAGAAAGAACACTTTTTCTATTCTTTCAGCTTTTCACAGTTTCACGATACAACAAGAAGTCGTCGCACCATTTATACGGGGTGGAATTGGAATTACAAGTTTAGGTTCAGGTGTACCCCTTCTTTTTGTCTCTCTATATCTGTCTGTCTCTATTTTTCCTCTTTCTCCCTCCCTCTTTCCCTCCCTCCTTTCCTCACTCTCTCTCTCTCTCTCTCTCTCTCTCTCTCTCTCTCTCTCTCTTCTGCTCAACGAACACTGGTGTAACACAGAGATTGAGGGAGATGACCGGAGATCAAAAACAACACACAACCATCTTCTACCAGAGCTTGTCATCCCTTCTCTCCCTCATATTTCATAAATAACACTCCACCGCCAGTCATCAATAGAGTGACGCAGCCAATCACTCAACCTCTCTCCCTCCCTCACTCACTCATTGTGATCTTCCACCACACCACTAACAAATTGTAACTCTCTCAAAAAGAAGTTTGTTCACGATTCAAATCAATACGTAGCGACACAAGTGACTCCGTAAAAAAACCACACTTCAACAACTGGTGACGTCAACAAACATAACCTATAGTTAATTTTCCGTCGAGATAACCATGGCTTGACAGGTTTGGTGAACTAACTAGAGGTAATGGGAAACTACACATACACATACGGAAAGCGAATCAAGTGAACAATTAACAAGTCTTGTACTCGCTAAAAATCATGCCGTACCCACGAACCACGACGTGGAGTCGACATCTCGACATTATCTCGACATTGGAGAGTTGGAGAGACATCGCACTGCCTTACAGACAAAACTGTCAATTAACAGACAGCTCGTCGCCTGGATGTAAACAGACGTCTCCTCCAGATGACGTGGCGCCAGCTTACTCTTGCTTCTATTTGATGTCGTGGAGTCAGACTTGGCTGCCCTACCACAAGCATGCGTGCCCATGACAAAACACACAATGACCCAATCAATTAGTAGTAATTTAGTAATTGTCGCACCAAGTAGTAAGTGTCTCACCCCCCGCATCGCCGCTTCATTATGACGAGAAAAGCGAGAAGCTATTCCAAATTCCTTCTCTATTCTCACTCGTCTATAAAATATCGACGATTATCCGGGAGGCGGGGCTGGTGGCTGTAAGTTTTAGAAGAAACTTCTCTGCAAAGTTATAGGAATAAGTTATCCCAGATCCATCCCAACTGCTGCTATCCTCTGTCAAGTCGGCATATAGCAGAAATCGTGATTTGCATGAAGACAGTGTTGTGTGAGAGGTCGGCGCGCTCTATTCATAATGCCGCCCGTTTGCTCCGGTCTTCTTCTTTTTTCGGAAGGGCTTTCTACGCCGGATTGCAGCTTCTTTCACATTGAGTTAGCGCGTTTTGTGTTTTGTTGTTTGCTTGTCATGATTTGGAGGACGAAAGGAGAAACGAGGGATCGCATCGCCTCTCTCTCTCTCTCTCTCGCTCTCTCTTTCTCTCTCTCTCTCTCTCTCTCTCTCTCTCTCTCTCTCTTTCTCTCTCGATTGAATTTGTGTTCGTAGCAGATCTTTGCGAATGTCCACACTGCTCCCCCTTCTGTTGCCTCATTCCTTTTGTATCACTCTTGCCTCGAACGAATAGAAAAGGGATATCCTCCCAATGTTTGTCACCATATTGCTATTCTTCCCTTTTCTCTCTCTCTTCATTTCCGCGGCGCTGCATCCCCACATGTTTCGCATGAATTCAATCTCAGCATATATATATATGTAGCTCGAAATCGAAACTTTGATTATTATTTCTGATCAGAGTGTACTTATAGCCGGCGCCAGAGCGATAGTTTTCGATCTACCTCACTTGCAGTTCGAAATACGGTGCCTCGTCTACCTCTCTTGTTTTGCGCGCTATTGCCGAAAGCTGACTCTCCGTCTTCCTCTCATCTACCCCACCGCGCTCCGCCCATCGACTGGAACTCCTCCCCGTTTCTAACTGTCCTCCTTCCTGCCGATGTGTTGTTTGTATGAGAGGATGGTGTGCTTCAGTTTCACCTCCGTCTGCTCCTCGTCCTCCTCCACTATGCACATCTTTACCCTGATACTGCTCCTCGCCGCCTATGCTCTCGCCAACGCCACAGGTTTTGCTGTTATTGTTGTTATATTTCGATATATTGTTGTTGTATTTCGATAACGTCGGCATGTTTTTTTTTACCGCCGGCTGGCAGCGATCGCTAAATTGCTCGTAAAAACCAGCTGAGTGAGTGAAGGATGCTGTCGAAATGCGATATATGCAGTTCTGTTAGTCGAGCGAGTGAAAGGTAGAAAGGTACACCTATTGACCTATTAGGAAAGGTTCGCGCGTCGTTGCCATATATCTAGTGTTCGGATTAATTCACGGACCAGAAATTTGGCCGAATGATTGGCCAAAAACAGATCTCGGCGTCCAGAGAAATGACCAACCAAAAATTTCTGTGTTCGTGAAATCTGGCCAGAAAAAAAACAGAAGCAGAAGTTTTTGGTTCAAGAAAAAAAGAAGCTTTCTGTTTTTTTTATGCAAACGAAGCTTTTTAACTTACATATAGACGCCATTTCTCGAGCCTCATCGAACGAGATTGACTTTCTGCGCATCATTTAAAAAAAAACATATCTCCTCTTGACCGGTGGCTAACTGTGATCAAAAGGTAAATGAACCTTACCACCGCCGACAAGAAACAACATACCTGGTCGAATGAAAACAGAAAGAGAAAATTTCTGGTTTTTTCGACCGCCAACCAGAAACCAGAAAGTTTTGGTCTGGCCGATGACCGACCAATTTCTTCTGTTTTTAAATGACGCTGTTTCCAAAAAGTCGGCCAGATTTTTGTTTAAAGTACCACTCTAAATTTCACATCACTATTTTTCTTCAAATTCATACGGAATACATTTCGAACTTTGAGGATTACGAATATGTGTTTCTCGAATCCTAAAACTTCATTTTTTAAAACTATGATAGTTGTACAATGTTCCAAGTGACACATCACACTTACGTGTTTAACTCGCGATCAGCGGATTCGAGCGACCGCCAGTAAACGTGGTAACAACAAAAAAGTCAACAATTATATTTGTCTGTATAATATTTCCATTAGACACAAACTGGATATCATAACTAAGTCAAAGAGAAACGTTTTGGATACAAATTCAGTAATCAATGTGTATCCAAATAGCGCAAAACAACGGAAAAGATGAAACGAGCACATATTTATTGTATAAAATGACATTACAGTACAGCAATAAGTTGAAATATCACATTTACACAAAGTACAATATGATGTGATACAATAATAAAGCAAACCAAATCTTTCACACACTCCTATCGTCTCTCGCAGGGTGTCGAACGTCTTGAACGCGGCCTTCGCGACGCGCCCTTCCTCTCCCACCGCGCTCGCCAGCAGTGCGCACGCGTTTTAAAACAATACATAAGCTGTACTATTTAATAAAGTCATAAAGTAACTTTAACGAAACAAATAGCTCATAAACAAAATGTAAAAAAACAAATAAAACAACTCCCGATCCCTCGGCGTTACACTGGATGCCGATGAGTCAGACGAGCCGCCTTCTACTTCTTCGATGAACAGTACCACTGTAAATATTATATATAATCAATCGACATCGAAATTATAAAATTACGATAGAAAAATGTGAACGAAAGAGATGCATTAAAATACGAACACGTTTCGAAACAGCATACAAGGATGCAGTGAGGCAATGTTGTGTTTTAAGCAAAGTGTTGTGTTTTTACACTTCATAAAACCGCAAAATAACAAAAAAAAACATAATTAAAAAAACAAGAAAACAAGAAGTATTAGCGATGGGGTCAGCTGGCTGCTAGGCAACCGTGGTGTGGGGACAATCTGTAATAGTAACTTGGTGAGTGTGCGCGCAGACCGGGGACAAATCCATACACTACGAAATTTGAAAATCCTAATTTACATATTCTATTCCTTTCCCGCATACAGTTTATATATAAAAACTGACTGTGTTTTCATCTTCGTTCACGTGGTAGCCGTAGTTTATACACGAAATTTTAAGTGGTATGCTCCTATAAGAACAGTGGCGACTTATTTCTGCCACAACCTGTCCCAACTCGTCATTATCTGTTAAAAAGTACTTGCGTAAAAATAGTAAGTTTGTCTTGACCCAATTCAACAAAAGCGCATGCATAAAACGTTTACAATTACTAACACAAACCTGAAAATTCTGGCGCGAGTTTTACTCTAATAAGCCAAAAGAGAGTGCGCTGCGCGCCCTCTCTAATTTTCCCACGAGCAAAACACTCGGCGGTGACCGTAATCGAACCCGCGAAGCTCGGGGGCCACAAGCAACGCACATGCACTGAGCCATGAAGCAAGTGGAAAGGCGTTGTTCGCTTATGTCTCCGACTCCAACGTGCAGTATTGAAGCGTTGGCGGATAATTCAAATTCTCGTCTGCACAGAAGAACACCAGAAATTTGGTCGCACCACTACATAGAACTTTTCGTTCCAGAAACCGATTCATGAATTCCCTACTACATAGAACTTTTCGTTACAGAAACCAATTCATGAATTCCCAGCGATTGCCCTCGAAACAGCGAGCACGGTCACTGTAGAACACGAACTTTATCCTGTCGATGTTTCAGACGTGCCGGACGAGTTGACACAGTCTCAGAAGCTGATGCGATATCTGATGCGGAAGCGAGGGCAGGACAGCGTCAAGCCGATGCTCAACGCCAGCCAGCCCGTCGAGGTGCAGTTCAAGATGGAGCTATATCAGATCATCGAACTGGTCAGTGCTTTCATCAATTGATATTTATCCAGAATCGCGTTTTCATTTGCATAAGAGGTGTTCTATTAGCACTTTATAGTACACGAATACATGATGTTCCCTCGCAAACATGGGAAGAATGAGCGAAACGCTGTAAATTGAGTGTTTGTTATGTTTTTTTAAATCTAATTGTTGGCCGGAATTGACATCTATTCTGAAAACAAAAGACCGGCAACGTCCGGTTCGTTTGAGTGAGAAACAAGGAAATCGAAACTACTCTACACTCCGAAAGTTGACTGAATATTCGACAAGCGATACAAATATAACAAAAATTCGATTGCCGGTAACTTATTCGAATACTTTCCTAGAGTTTTTTGTTGTTGAATGTTGAAATGCACCAGAAAGTCTAACTTGATATCAGAGATCACTGTCATAGAAACGCGTTCAATCTATATTATTCTCTTTCGAAAAGTACAGGAGTAAAGCAGAGTGGTTTGTTTTGATCTGATTCAAGAAAAGCACATGCATAAAATCTCTTCGCAGGTGACTAAAACTTCAAAAAAAAACCTGCGCGCCGCTCCTTCTTTCACACATGCGCGTGATTCATGTACTGTGCCGAGTAATCATGCATGGACGAGTAATCAAAAACTAAAATCAATCCTAACAGATGAGTATACCAAAATTAGGTGGATTACCGTGTACGTATCATTGATTCCGTGCAAGAAACAGTGACGTATCCCATATATGAACATGATGTCATCATTTCAAAACGAGCGCCAGCAGTACGTGTACGTGTCGGCGTGGGTGGTGGAGAGGTGGCACGACGAGTTCATGTTCTGGAATCCGGCCGACTTCGACAACATCACAACGATGAAAATACCCCATCATCAGATCTGGACGCCCGACACCACGCTCTATAACACGTTGGTTTTCTCACCCTCTGTCTCCCTCTCTCCCTCATGGGGTCAGAGATTTCTCGATTCTTTTTCTAGGCTCGTCATGAAAGACGACGACCAACGACGCCTGCTCTTTACTAAAGTAAGAATGACAGATTTTCGAAAAAATGAAATATTAATGAGCGTTCGAGTGTTTGTCCTTGCTGTATGAAGACGCGTAATAATGAGGAAACGATTGAAAAGGTGCAAATGACCATAGTATGGCAAAAAGGAGCTAATTTATAGGATGTGGATAAGATTTCAGGTGACAACAGACTACGAGAAGCGTCGCGCTCTTGTGGAATTGCTCTATCCCGCGCTTTACAAGTTCAGCTGTCTTCTATTTCTACAGTACTTTCCATTCGACTCTCAGGTGCGTGCGTCCTTATATTAGTTAGCATGTGCAGCTCGAGATTTTTTTCCATTTTTTTTCGAATATCAATAGTTTTCTCATGGTTGTGAAAACTGTGCGCATTATATTCATCTCATGCGCTTTTTTCTGATAAGGTTTTACTATTCTGCGTAGAGCATATAGAAGACTTAGAGCATATAAAAGATAGATGTTTTTTTACTCGCTGATAGATGTTTCTACTATTTCTGTTACCTGCCAGATACTAATAAAACATTCTAACCGACATCTCGACTCAATGTAATTCTACCTTGTGGGTGCAGGAATGCAACATTACTTTTCTATAGTCAATGTCTCGGTATCTTAACAAAAAGGTTTTAAGAAACAGTGGTGACTTATTTCTGCCACAACTCCTTATTTTCACACAAGCAAAACATTCGGCGGTGACCGGAATTGAACCCGCGAAGCTCGGGGGCCACAAGCAGGGCACATGCACTGAGCCATGAAGCAAGTGAAAAGGCGTCGTTCATTTGCGCTTATGTCTCCGACCCCAACGTGCAGTACTGAAGCGTTGGCGGGTAATTCAAATTTTCGTCTGCATCCTTGGCAGTGACAGATTCGAAAGTAACGCAGAATAGAATCGTCGTTCTCTCGCAAAAAAATGCAAATGTGTTAGGTTATTTTTTTTTTAAATAATAGTCCGAGTCAAAAATAAATCGCCACTGTTTCTATAAAAATTAATTCAAGTTTCACCGATCGCAGGACTCGCAGTAGGCGTTTGTATTACTGTACTTTACCGTAACCTTACCGCAATGTACAATTATCATATAGCGCTACTTAACTTGAGTCGAGAGAGAGAGAGAGAGAGAGAGAGAGAGAGAGAGAGAGAGATAAACATTCTGATTTTGATACCACCTTAAAGAAGGCCTCCACGGAAAACAACATTAGGGGTCATTATTCATAGGATATCGTGATTTTAACATATCTACAAAAGAAAGAATTTTTTTACTCACCAAAATTTGCATAACGATTTTTTTCGGCAGTACGAATACTATTGGCATTTTGCCAGTGCCGCAAGACCGCCCCCAATCAGCTGGGCAGGCGCAATCACAGAGACACGAGTTTGCCTCCACGAGACGAGTTCGCGCCTTTTTGATGATCGATTCTGTGTTTGGCTGGCACAAGATGAAAGAAGCCGCGCGAGTCACGCACACTCTCCCTCACTCCCGCGCAAAAAGAGGGCTGACCCAGTGACAGAGACACGGTAGAAAATAGTGAAATTGGTCTCAACACGAAGACATGCGGCAGACTGGCACTGGGGCGAGCATTTCGCGCCGGCTGGCACATTCCAAGGAGTCCTTCTTTAAGAAACAGGGGCCTATTTGCTCTGCCCTCCCCGCTCATCGGCCCGTTTACCTCTCGCATAGGAGATAGCACACGAACAAAAGAGAGGCGGCTCAAGAGCAGAAATGACGGTGACGGGAGTTCAAAATTTTGCGCTCACTAAATTTTGCGCTTTGCGCTTGTCAGAGCGTGCGATGATCGATTCAAATCGCCACATGCACGTAGAAAATGCGTTCAACTTGCATTCCAATGGCCGTTTTGTCACTCATAAATGATTAGAAATTGTCAGAAATAGGCCCCTGTATCTTTAATCGACGTGTCGATGTCTTCACATCACAACTTTCTCACAACTTATCAACTTATCATTGTTTTCATTGCAGGAGGTGGTTCAGTAGTAGAATGTTACCCCCTCCGCAGAGTGAATCTCTTGAATCGGAGGGATACCTTTACCTTTACCTTTTATTGCAGGAGTGCAAGATGATGTTCGGTTCGTGGACGTCGGACAACAGCGACATTGACTACTTCACGTACAAGGAGCAGATAGGCACCAGCAACTATATCATGAACGAGGGATGGAGTCTCATGGCCACTGCTGGTTGGTCTCTCTCCCCCTCCCTTTCTCTCTCTCTCTCTCTCTCTCTCTCTCTCTCTTTTCTTCTTCTTCTTCTTCTTCTCCTTCTTATCATTTTTCTTTCCTTTGTATTAATTCTTTCATTTGTATTATTAAAGTTGGTACATCAAAATGGTGCGTGTTTGTTGGGTTTGTAGTACTTTCTCGTTTTGTTTCTCTGACATTTGTATTTGTTGTCTAGGCCGTCGCAAGGAGGTGAAATACGTGTGCTGCCCGCAAAACTACACCATTCTCGACTTCACTCTCTACCTGCGCAGGTAAGCACGGAGGGGAAACGTCTTCAATAGCCTATGCGTTTCCTTCCTATGTACCTTTTTTAGTAATTTAGTGTCCATAGTGCAGACCTGATTGCCTGTGACAAATATAGACAAACAACTTTGACAATGAAGTTTTTTAACGGAATGTACTTCATTTCATTTCAGAAAACCTCTTTTCTACCTCGTGAATCTTGTTATTCCCACGTTTATCATCACCTTGATTGCTATCACGGGATTTTTCACCACAAGGTAACCACTGTTTTAAAATACACCTGACACTAGTGAGAAAAAACTGTTTTCTGAGCCGCAAAATACAATGTTGAGCGATACGCAAGTGATGATGAAGTAACAAATTTTCCTTTTGTCACCTAATGCACATTCTGAGGGTGTTTCGCAAGTCACGGCATCATCAGTCTCCTCGAAACCCATTTTCGAAATATTTCTGGTTGAATTCGAAGGTAGTTGGCAGGATTTTTGGAAGAGGGGTGGTTTGAACTAACACTGACTGCTAATAAAAGCCAGACTGAATTTTCACCCCTCAGAATAGCTATTCTGAACCCCAAGTATTCGGGGGAGTCATAACATTAATTCAAAATCAAATTTTTTATTTGGATTCGCAAACATAATCGTGACACGTACACAAAAACGAAATCATCCAAGAGAACCTGAGATGGTCGAGTTTTTGCGGCGAATGGAAAGATTGGAAAGATGCAGGTTCACTTATCGGGCTCTGGCATAACATATCTCACTCCTTCCCTCCCAGTTCGACGACGGGCGTTCGCGACGAGAAGATCTCGCTGTGCATCACGACGCTCCTCTCAATGTCGATCCTCATGCTCATGGTCTCCGATCAGATGCCTTCAACGTCCACCTCCATACCACTCATCAGTACGTTCCACACTCACAGCTATGTGGCTCAAAGGGCAGATATTTTACTACGCTCCCGTTTACATTCGAATCGGCTTAAGCGGTTCGACAAATCGGCTAGTAAAGTAAAAGTAAACTAAAAACTAAAAACTATTATATAAGTATTAAGAACTATTTTACTCCGCAATCCCGTTCTGACATTGATGCATCGAATAGAAATAAATGTGATTTTTTTTCGCATCACAGATTAGTTCACAGTATACTAAAACTCTCCCTTTGCATACAAATACTCAATCCATATCGGAAGAAGGAATCGCCAATCAGTGCCGAAGAATTCTGTTCAATTATGACTGGTTCTGAGTGAAAATGGTGAAGGTATCACTGTCATCAGTTTCATTAATATTTTGTTGACTACTTCCTACTGATACTTTCTGTGATCGATAGGTGCGTTGTTTCAGGCTGGTTCTACATGTGCGCCATAGTGATCATCTCGGTCGGCGCGCTCGCCGCGTCGTTTGTGATTAGCATACAGGTGATACAAGTGTGGGGACGGCAAGTGGGCTTGTTAGACCGCACAAATAAGCGACATATTTCAGCGTCAAACAAAAAAAAACACTATTCGATACACTCTACCCATCTTGAACGCTTTTTACAGAAGTTTGGCCGCATGGGACAGCGCTTGCCAGCGCAGGGAGTGCAGTTCGCCAAGTGGCTGAGGTATACGATACACTTTATACTTATACACACTCTACTTCTCTACTGCAGTACTACTAGTACTACTTCTCTACCCTCCATCGTTCACAGGCGTTAAATGAGCATCCTCGTAAAATGATCGATAGAATTCATTGTACAGCACCCTCTCGCTGACACGCGTGCCTCACCACCTGCGATCGCACAATAGTGCGCCGCCCGCGGAAAGCTGCCGCAAACAGTCGACCATGGGAGCCTTTGCAAAGTGGGTTGCGTTTAATCAATCTACACGATGTCTTAACACTACACATAAGATATAACACATAAGCCTCAAACGTTGACAGTTCTACTATTCCAGACACATGTTTTGCGGCGGCCCCGAAGTGACGTACCACGTCGTCGAGAATCCAGGAGTACTTGCTGGCATAAAGGTGATAATAGGTCAATTCATAGTTTACCGTAACCTTGCTGTAAATCACATTGTGCTACTTGATTCGAGATAAATCTTCTGATTATGTTTATTCACGATTGCAGGAAGACTCTCCGCCTGTGGCGTTCGCGCCAGCGATAGGCAAGAAGAGAAGCTGTCCAAGGTGACGCTTTTTCTATATTCTCTATTCTTCTTCTATACTTTCTCTCTCTTCTCTCTCTCTCTCTCTCTCTCTCTCTCTCTCTCTCTCTTCTCTCTTTCTCTATAATGTTTATCCACACATTTAGATTATATAAGGATGCGACGCTCAACACATTAACGGAAAAGTGAGTTTCACGTGGGAGGGTGGATATAATATGGAAAAAAACTATGGCTATGCACATACGATCGTACGAAATGCGCAACACACGTGATAAAGTGAAACTGGCACTCGCTTACTTTTTCTAGCGCAAATGCAGAGATATGTGAGTGAGGGACTCATGTGTTTTAGTTACTCAAAGATAGAGAATAAACATAAACATAACACAAAAGAGTCAAGAGAGAGAGAGAGAGAGAGAGAGAGAGAGAGAGAGAGAGTCACTGCTGATTGCAGCGAGGAGCTGGCGCGGATCGAGTACGACTGGCTGGCGACAGCGATCGAGCGGTGCACGTTCATCCTGTTCGTGTGCACCTTCCTCGCCCTCTCACTCGGAATCAACATCGTCGGCCTCCTCCACTGGCTCTCCGCCCAACCACCCGACCACCAGCCGTAGACCATGTCTCTCTCCGCCTCTCTCATTGTGATAAAATGATTATGATGATATGTGTTGAAGACGTTTCTCGCTACCACAATTTATAAAGTGACGCTGAGTATTTTCAATATATGCGTCAAAGTCTTCTCTCTCTCTCTCTCTCTCTCTCTCTCTCTCTCTCTCTTCCACAATCTCATAAAGTGGTGATGCTATGGTTGAAGTCTCGTGCAGGGCAGCAGAGACCGGGTGGCTTCGGTGCGCGCGAGAGTGAGAGTGAGAGTGAGAGAGAGAGAGAGAGAGAGAGAGAGAGAGAGAGTGTGACACTGTAATACAAACAATGTGGAGGGGGAGGAGAGGGGAGTGACTGAGTGAGCGAGTGAGTGAGGGGGAGGAGGTGGTCTGCCCGCGAGATCCGCCCCAACCACCACTGCACTCACATCCGCCTCCTCTACTATTCACTATTCGCGTTTTATGCGCATCTCAATTCCACCACCTTTCTCGTTTTCGCTGCGTTGTTGATTTCGTGTGGAAGCGTATACGCGTAGCGTAGTGTGGTGAACAAAAACGAGACTATCAAAGTTTCAGTAGCTAAACTCAAATGTCGGAGTGGGAGCAGACTGTCCGCTACGGCGGGCCTCAGGACGACTCGGACGTGGACGAGGAGGAGGTGCGTGCGTCTGGACGTCTTCCGATTCCGATACCTTATCATCTTGTTTCAGGCGCGCAAGGTGGCGGAGCGCGAGCGGAAGAAGGCCGAGGTGCGCAAGCGTCTCGAGGAGGCCGGCCGCGCCAAGAAGGCCAAGAAGGGATTCCTCACGCCCGAGCGCAAGAAGAAGCTTAGGGTGCGTACTGCCACCTCATTTGCATACGATGACGTCATCCGGGTTTCAGAAGCTGCTGATGATGAAGGCAGCCGAGGATCTGAAGCAGCAGCAGATGCTCAAAGAGCAGGAGAGGCAGCGCGTCCTCCAGGAGAGGATCATCCCCCTCCCCGATCTCGACGACTGCGGTACGTCTGACTCTCTCTCTCTCTCTCTCTCTCTCTCTCTCTCTCTCTCTCTCTGTTTCTTGTTACTATGTGTATTGTTGCTTTCACCCGGCTGCACGTTCGCAATTCACTCCCCCGCAATCACTATCGCTATGTAAACAGAGATATCCGCGCACAGTTTCGTAGTCGATCAGCTGATCTCCAAGGAATGAATCGATCGCGCAATCAATCAACATTCCAGATCTCGACGAGACGTACGAGGAGATGAAGGAGCGCGTGCTCGAGCTCGAGTCGGAGCACTACGACCTCAACTATATGGTGCGTGCGACGTCATCTGATATAAATATGACGTCATTGCTCTGCAGGTGCGCCAGAAGGATTTCGAGATCAACGAGCTCACCATTGCTGTCAACGATCTTCGCGGAAAGTTGTGAGTAAATAGAATTGCATTGTTGTTTAATCGTTCACACGCATTGCATTGCAGCGTCAAGCCGACCCTCAAAAAGGTGTCCAAGACGGACAACAAGTTCGACAAGCTCAAGAAGAAGGACGTCTCCAAGGTCGACTTCCGCGCCAACCTCAAGAACATCGACAAGAACCAGTTCGCGCTCGAGGAGGAAAAGGAGAAGGAGAAGGCCGGATGGGCCAAGTAAACCCATCTGCATATACTCCACTGTATATGATTCATCCCAAATATATATGTTCTTGTAAACCGCTTGTGTCACACATCGCCCGTTGTCCTTTTTGTTTCTTTCGCCTCTCTCTCTACCCATATAGCGATACCACCACGACGAGGATAAAGCTCTGCCGCCTATATCAATCGATGCGTGAGATATATACGCCGAGCTCCCAGCGTTTCGAGTGGCAGCCGCGGCAGCCGGGGTGGAAAGTGTATGCGCGACGGTTGCGCGCGCGCGCGTCGAGGACTCGAATGAGCAAACACATCCCGAGAGCCGCCACCATCGAAGAAACACTGAAGGGACCAGCATGTATTCGCGACGTGTTCCATCGCCTGACCATACATGTCCACTCCACACACACATGCATATGAGCAAACGGCGGCTCGCAGTGTTTGGGGCGGATCCATCCACGTCAATGGTTTGATCACATGCCGGCGCGGCGCGGGATGAAAGCCGCGCCCGAGGATACAAAAGCCGCGCGCGGCCCGGCTGCCGGTCTCATTGTCGCTAGCTAGCACACGGCTACTCCTCCTCCCGACTGATTGCTTGTGTGTGTGTGTTTGCGCGTATCAATAGCGGATAGCTGCGATCGACCCCCCCCTCCCCTCCCACCTCACTACGATTGCCCTCTTTGTGCACCATTCACTCCCCCCCACTCTCTCACTTTGTGTGTCCAAGTGCAGCTGTGTGGAATGGATCAAGCCGGCAGCTGCACTCCTGTATTCTACATTCCTCTCATTTCCGATCCACCGTCCGCAATGTTAAGTAGTAGCGCCGCAGGTGAATCGCACAGTCTCACCTTCGCACTCCTGCTTAGCATGGCGCGTGTGGTCGAAATCGGATATTGTCGCGCTGTTTGCAACATTTTCCCCAATTCAGCAGGTATGCACGTTATTCCTAGCCCCTCCGGAATCACGTCAATATTAACCCATAACTTCCTTTGATTAATTGTGTTTATAGTTTGAGAACAATTTGAAATGATACAGTGTCAAACAATATATATAAAATATCCAATGTCTATATCTATTCACAGATGATACACGTATCTACACACATGTACATACATTATACAATGTCGACAAAAAATGTCGAACCCCCTGGGGTTTCTATGGAACAGAGATGCTAGTACGATAACCAAAATGCCTGCTATATCGAGCTCACATTAGTGTATGTATGGTAAGCGGGGAAATGTGATGTCGAGCTCACGTCACTGTATGTATGAATGTATGGTAGGCAGTGGGACGCGGTATCAGGCGGTAGATCGTCGGCGTCGCCCGGAAATCACACGCCACACAGCCGCACGCACAGCAGCTGAACCACAATAATTGATCACTTCTTAAATGGTGAAAGTATTCCCCCGATTCAATCGATTACTCTACGGAGAGAGTCCGAGTTGTGTCATCAATCACTTCTGTAATCTGTAACACATAGTGTATGAACCGTATGAACCTATATCTATTCACCCAGTCGAACACCTCTCATGCTATATGTACATGAAACTGCTATCGTGGATTAGCATATTGATTGCAGCTCACCGAGGCGCAGTCGGGCCGCGAGAGTCGGTCGACGAAGCGATGCGTGTTGGTCTCGTGGTGCTGGCGCGCGGGCAATGGACACCGCGTCCACACCAGCCGGTCCCGGAAGCGCACACGGAGCGACGATGGGTTCAAGGCGCGCTCCAGCGGCACTCGGCACATCTGCATGAATGGAGTCAAGGACAGAGAAATTAGAGCGATTGGTAGCAACACACTTCACACTCTCACAAAAATCAACCCACCGCGCATTTGAGAGTCATCAGTGGTAGTGGTGGGTGTGGCATCATCAGATCGGAGCCGCTTGGGAGACGGGGTGGCAGCCTGTTGTCCAGACGAGTCGGCAGGTTGAGCGGTCCGGGCAGGTGTGTCGAGAGACGGGAAGCAGGCCTGCCACACACGCGACCACTCCGCGTCGAGCTGAAAAACGTTAATTAATTAATCGTTTATACGGAATCGTTATATCTGAATATGGCAACACAGTGATTCTTAGGCTGAAAACGTAGATCGCTAAAACACAACATGAATTATCTTTTAAAAGGACTTCCGTAAGAGAAGAGTTTGTGTTACTCAACGTAATGCAACAAAAGCTCATGCATTTTATCAATCGAAATAGTAAACAAACCTGCTCTTTCTGCAATAAAAACTAACGCGAGCAAATGTTGTATGTCGGGAAATTGATTTCGGTATCCGATCGATTATATATAACTTGTTGAACTATTGGAGCAGGTTTGTGTACTATTTCGATTGATAAAATGCATGAGCTTTTGTTGCATTACGTTGAGTAACACAAACTCTTCTCTTACGGAAGTCCTTTTAAAAGATAATAAATGTACTTTTATTGGATTTCATATAAATCTATCTACATTAACATGAACCACAAAACATTTTTTAAAAGAAATCTAACAGTTCACCCACCTTGTTGAGTCCAAAATTGTATAAAATTTGCAAAAAAAAAGAGTTTAGGTAATGCTGATGGGAAAATTTACAATTCCAATGTCATGTCTATGTAAAATCATGTATTACAAAAGGTTTGCCACCAGCCGGAACCGAACTCGAGCCACGTGTCTCAACGGGCGCATTCGCTAACCACAACACTACAGTGCGCACGGCAGAGCACGCGATCTAAACGATATCAGTGCAATCCACAGGCAGTGCGGATTGTGCACCTCCTGTCTGCTGGGGGCAGCCGGTGCGCGCCACCCCCCCCCCTAGAAAACGTTCCGTACACGGGGGATGGCCTGCCCCTCAGGGGGCGCGCGCGCGTATCTCGCTTCCTACAACAGCTAGCGTTATCAAAATCGAAACTTAACCATTTTCTAACATCCTGATAACATCTATCAGCATCACATTGTTCTCGTAAAGATTCTAAGGAACCTTTCGTTCAATCGCCTTTTGCCGATTCTAGCGCGCGACTAGGGTTAACACAAACCAACCAGCGCTGCCGCGCTGGTTGTAATTATAGTCTGCGTCAGGGGGATTGTTTTCGCTCTATTTCGCTTGCAGCTCGGAATACGGTTCTCTAACCATGTACCTCTTGTTTTGCGAGCTGTTGCCGCGAGCTGACTCTCCGTTTTTCTATGATCTACCCCACAGCGAGAGAATAAAACTATAAGCGCACCTGGTTTTTGCTGTACTGCACCGCGACGTAATGGTGCCTGGAGTCGAAGTGGAGCCGAGCCGAGACATCGTCTGAATACAGCACTGTCAGATGAAAGAGGAGAGACAGGATCGCACCTCGAAACGTAGCCAAAAGTGGACACTGAGTACAAACGAATCGCGGTGCATCGTTGTGGGATGCTGCATGAGAGTGGAGGACCGACACCGGCTGCGAGACCAACACGCATCCACACATCTGCAATGCGAGAAACACAAAATAGTCTGAACTGACATCTACCAAACCACATGTTGCAATCAAAGCATGAACACAAAATCAAGCCACAAAAACATACCATACACTCCGTCAAGAGCGGTTCCGAAACGCGTGCTTCTTCGAGTAGGGGCGAGTTGCGTGAAACAGACGCGTCCAGGCCCGCCGGTGCCGACGAGTTCAACAAGGCGCTGTTCTCATCGCCACCAGTACGCGCGGCACTCTGCACACACCCACAATTTATAGGAGTAATATAATGCCTAACTACCTGTTTGTTTTCCGTCTCCCACTCATCCTGCTTGACAGGCAGCGCAGTCGGCTTCTGGAGCAACGACATTGTTGGGCGACGGTGACTCCACCGTCGCCTTATTTTAATACATGAAATTCCAGTACGTACCTGGTGATGCTCCTCGGCGACACTGCCGTTGACGCACTTGGCATCAGCTAGGTGGGCGGGGGGAGCGCAGTCCAGCAGCGTCTCACCGACAACACACGGATCCGTTCCGATCGAACGAGCCGACACCGGCCCCACTTGGATCGATTCCAAGGCGGGTATGGAGAGCGGGGCGCGAGACTATAACAGAACATTGTCTCGATGAAAGTGCGATGCGAACATGGGGTGCAAGATATCGTAGGAACAACACTTTTGAATAAAGTAGGAGCGACAAAAAAGGTGTCCTGGAAAACTCATCACTTCATCGCTTCGTGAGGAAATGAGGAAATGAGACAGAATGAGCCACAAAAAAACGTGTTCACTCACGATCATCTCGTCGCCTAACTGGACGTTGTCCGGGAGGCAGGCGACCAGATCCGACATGCCGATGCGACCGAAACCGAACAGTGAACCGAACAGCGGCGAGCGAGGAAAGAGTCACAGCAGCTCTGACCCCGCCCGGCTGACATCACGCTTTTCGCGCGCGAAGTGTGTTGAGGTGTGTGGAACATGGTATCGATTTAGAATGCGATACAAAAAGCCATTTATCTGACAAAAAATAGAACGCAGCTCAACATTTCTCATCAAAAACACTATTGGAAACAGAAAATTTTCATTTCACTTTCATAGTGCCTATTCGCAAATCTAGCGTTGTGGTTGTAACGCTCTCTCGCTCTCGCTTTGCAAGAACATGTTCGCGGGTTCAATCCCGCCCGTTACGCTAATAAGTTGGAAAACCGTTATTGAAGGGGCTCTGATCTTTCACCATCGTAATGTCTAAAGTGTGAAAGTTATTTGCGAGCCTACTATATCAATATGTGTATGCAACAACATATAAAACAGGAGCCTTTCTCGCCTCACACCCTCTCTGACTCCGAGAAAGAGGAATAGACGGAAGGACGTGTCAACGGGAAACGAAGGGCTAGAAAATATCAGTGCAATTAACACCGGAAAAACGCGTAATGGATATGAATATGACACCGGTCATTTCCATTCGACAAAGCGGTGCGACCGATCGAGATGCGGTCAGAGGTGAGTGTGTCATCTGCCTTCCGCCATGCGTGTTGAATCACAGACGTTCGACTCCCTCTTCTTCTATACCGTGCTCTTCCTCTGCGGCGTGCTTGGACTGATCCTAATGAAGAACCACGATTTGGAGATGCGGTACAGGGTCAGCTAGTGGAGTCAATCGTGATTGTGACCGATGTTTTGACTCTTTTGATAGTACAGCTATAGTCAAATGTGACACAACGATCTTATTCGATGATGGTTACAATTTGACGAAATTTTGAGTCGGTACCCAAGATCGAACCCACGGACCGCTTGTTACCAAGTGAGAGCGTACCATAACCAACGTGGTCATGTGAGAACCACAGCGAGTTCGAGATGTGAACAACCAGGAAAATATACAATGCATTTCATTCAGTATACTGTATCGTAACTGTCAACGATAAAGTTTTCACCGAAAAATCCTGAGCTATTGCGAGCCTATTATAGCACGAGGAGACAACGGACTATGTAGGCAAGGTAGTGGACCTACCCCATTGTCTGGCATGCTCATGTTTCTCCGTCGGATGGGATCGATAATCGATCAGTATCAGAATATCTCGAATCAAGTAGCACACAATACCGATTACGTAAATTTCGGTGGGATTCGGTGAAGTACAGTAATACAATGTCTACTGCGAGTTCCAACACTACGGATTTCGGTTCTCCCGTTCGCTATTCATGGGCACATAGCGAATATAGGCGAGAGCTGACGTTAAAAAATCGTTGGGCTTTTCACGAGAGACATTAGAGTTGATTGGCAAAGATGGATGAGTATGACATCGTTCATTCTCGATCGACCGTCCGATTCGTGCGGTCGAGATGTTCGCAGCGGTGAGTGTGTCGTCAACTTCTGTCCGACTCGCTAACTCGCAGAAGCTCGCCTCTCTCTCGTTCCCTCTGATGCTCATCTCTTGCGGCGTGATCGGAGCGCTCGCCTGGAAGCTGTACGAAGTGCGGAACAAGTACAGGGTCAGTTGCGAGTATGGTCATACAATCGATGGTTGTATGGACTCCATTCTTCTTCTTTTCCCCGCGGCGTGCGGTCGGGCCCTCATTTTTGCCCCGCCGCCGCCGAATGTTCGGTCATCGACAAGAATCCTTCCCGAGTAACCAGTGAGGCGGCGGGAAGTACCCTCACGTGAAAGCAGCTATGGCGCGAGGAGATACTAACTGGCATGGAAGCAAAGGAAACCCCGGAGCGCTTCACGTCAAGAATGGTACTCTAATGGTCCAGGAATGATTATCGATCAAGTATCGTCTTCCCGCCACTAACCTCGTCAGCCTTCCTGTCTTTCCCCGGCGTTAGCCTATTATGTATCTAGCATCCTAGGCACTACTGTATGTTTCATATCATTATGATTGTGTTGTCATATTCAGATATAACGATTCCGGATAAACGATTGATTGATTGATTGATTGATTGATTGTGCGTGGTGGATGAAACACTCAAATGAGAATTGATATTAAAGCCGGAAACCACGAAAAAGTATCACCTTTTTATCCAACGTTTCGGCACTAGGCCTTCATCAGGGATGGACAGAACACACCTACAATCACAGATAAGCAGTGACAGACACAAGCAATAGGTCACGATGTATGCGGTAAAGAAATGAATGAGTGGTGAGGAGAGAGTGACTTGGTATGGGTAATGTGTGATCACAGGGCGAGGTAATGCGCGGCGTGGCCCGCGGCAAGTACTCATACTCCAGTAATCAATCGATACGGCTACACCGGAAGTTGAGATGAATAGGGACTAGAGAGACAGCAGAGGTGTGCGAGTCCAACTCGTACTTCCTATTCAAGATGGGACTGGTATTCTTGATCTCAAGAGCTTCTACAGTACACCGTCGCTTGGGATAGGGTTCGACTGCGACTATGGTGACAGTGAAGGACGTCTTCTCACGAGGATGCAAATTCACGATGTGTCGGCCGATGACTCCGCCAGCTCGCTTGTGCTCGGCGATTCTCGTCTTCAGTGGGCGACCCGTCTGACCGATGTAGTGTTCACTGCAAAGATCACGAGAGATACGGTAGATCGTACCTTTCTTTTTACAGTCTCGCTCTCTACCAAATGGACAAACCAGACATCACCTGGTGTTGCATGACGTGTCGTATCGTCTGTTGTTGCACAGGAGCGAGCGAAGAGACGGACCCGGCTTGTCGACGATGGCGATCTCCAGACCCGACTTGCGCACACAGTGCCTGAGAGCTGAAGCGAGAGAATCGTCAATGAACGAAAGACACAACGTAGGGAGTACGCTGCGAGAGGAGTCAGATGAGACACGAGGGAGAGAGCGCGAGAGAGGGCGGCTGCGACCACCTGTACCTGTCCGAGTGACGTCATAGCTATTTGACTTGCAAAAAGCTAGAGCCATCTCACTAGACAGGTCACGATAACATGCAGAGGATACCTGAGCGGCTGTTTTCACAGTCGCTTGGACGATCGCTCGCTTCATGTAGTCGGAGTGGGCGCTCCGTTGGTGCACTAGGATGTTCTTGCAGGCCGGCTTCCGGTACCCCTTCGTCTGGAATGAACCATTCTCATTAGAGATCTGAGCGTTGAAAAATGTCAACCATCCCTCCTCCGATGGCTCTTCTCTGGTGAAGTGGATCGTCGGTGACTGAGCGTTGAGCTCTACAAACAAACCATCCAGGTCACTCTTACTCTCTGCTACCACTATGACGTCATCAATGTACCGCACGTAGAAGAGGATGCCAGATCTAAGACACGATGACTCTAGGACATGCATAAAAGTGACTGCGAGAACAGGAGCCAACCTGTTACCCATACACAACTCTCGTACCTGGCGGTAAAACTTACCGCCCCACGCGAATGTCGAACAGCGGAGACCCTGCGGTGAGCAGAGCCTTGATGTCGGACTGACTGAAATCGAAGTGGTTAATCTCACTCCAATGTTGACGTAGTAGGCTGCACACTGCGTGTATCAAAGCATTGCTTGTCAAATTATGAATCTGCTTTTGTTGAATTAGATCAAAACAAACCACACGTTTTTACTGTTGTACTTTTCGAAAGAGAATCGTTGTTCGTCCAAAATAATTATTCGCCCAACTCTGATGACGAGACTCGTAAGTTCTTCATACGTCGCTTCCCCGGAGGATGAGTGGAGAGGGAGACGTACTACTGATCTACTCATCAATTCATTTACTCACCTACTGATCTACTGATAGATGATAGATAGACTTATCTACTGATCTACTGATTTCCTTATTCCATAGTTCCACATTGAATTGAATTGATTTACAGCCGATATCAAGAATACAACAACGGAGATGAAACACAAAGGGTTTAGTCTGCGTGACGTATCTCTCGTTGGTTACAAACTCGTCTCTGACTGGTGAGTCGGAGCCGCAGTCGCGGGCTGCCAAATGCACCAGCGAGAACCCACTCGAGACCAGGAACCGCGCCTTCTTCTCCACCAACGTTGTCGAGGTAGCATTCATCTCCCACTATCACTTTATGAAAGGCCTTCTTTCTTCTTAGATATGTACATGTTTACCCTGAACTGTCGTTCGGGTTGGTTGAAATAAGGACCAAACAAGCCAGTCCAGTTTTCAATGGGAAACTATTGGCGCAACCACCTCCTACATTTCTTGTCCATCTCATGTCATCAAAAAGCTGGAATGCAGGAAGGAGAAAACGACGAGAACATGAGCCGGTGAGTGGCGACAGCATCGTGGGTGGTCCCGCGGTCTTATCATACGAATTTAGAAGGATGACAGGAAGATAGAGAGAAAGAAAAATATCATGGTTTCCAGTTCGCTTTCAAGCAGATTATGAATTGTGAATGAGGTGACTAGTTGCGTAGTTTTTTGGTTGTTGCGAGAGTGAGGAGAGTTGCAATTTTTCTGTTTTGAATAGCATGTCTTAAAAGTGAGTGATGTGAGAACTCCTCTGTATCAGTAGTTGTGGCAACAGTTCGATTTCAAAAACATGAATCAAGTGAGGCGCAACGTACAGAGGCGCAACGTCGCGAGATTCAGCAGTTAACATATAATTATTTGTACACCGAAACTGTTCAAAAGGGAACAATCAATTACTCGCCGAGCGACCGGAAATAACTACACTGTGCTATTCACACAAACCCGAATGACAAAAATATTTTGTTTCTAGCATTTATTTCACGGGAGATCATCGAACATTCAATACAAAACATATGTCTGATAAAAATGTCTGATAAATGACACGTGATACAAGATACACATAATATCACCATATGAAGACAGAGAGACAGCGGCGGTTGGCACCAACTAAAGACGGGGCAAGAGGAGGAAAGGGACATGGTACAAATCAGTGTACAAAGTACAGTCTACTTCACGACTCTCCCTTGTTGAGCCGCCACTTGCTGATTTTACGCCGCATTTTCTCTATAGTCGAACACTCCTCGCGCGGCCTGAATACAAACCATTCAGTGCATTCCATCAAATGATCACATTAACCTGATGATTTTATCAAGCAATCAAATCAACCCTCGCTCACTTGTGCGTGTGTTCCGTCCAGTGTGCCGAGTCGAGGCTACCCTTCCTGCCCACCCCCTCCTTTCCACTCCGGCTCTTCTCCACGGATAGATGCTCCAGGTTGTATTTCTGAAAATTGGTGGACCGTAACAGTGTCCTGACACGTTACTGGAAAGTTCACTTTTCTACTGGTAAACTGGATTTTGGAAAAACGGAAAATTCCGGATTATTATTTCTTCCTCTCTCGCATAGCGCGGTCGGGTCGAAATGATCTTCCCCCAGTACCCTTGAGCAAGGCGGGGAATAGCTCATGGAGAACGCTGTCTTCCTAGCCCGCGGAGTTACTATTGTGGATTATAATGGAAGAAAAGGAACACCCGGAGCCCCACTATCGTCTACAATGGTATCTAATTCTAATGGATTATGGAAAGGAAATCGAATGATTATCGACTGATTATCGATCTAATATCGACTTTCGACCTTCGACCCTACCATCCCCGTTGCTAAACTGTGTTTCTCCCAGCGCTTAGCCCTTGTGGTGTACCGTATGCACTTGTTGTATAGACAGGATATAGAGATTCTCTGGATAAATGATTGATTGATTGATTGAAAATACGGAAAAAAAACTGTAGAGGTTACTTGTAGCAGTATGCGCTTTGCTTCTTCACGCATCTCAATGCTGATGTGGTGACTCGACGGCTCGACCGTGTGCAACTGTTGATCCGAGATCTGAATTGATAGATTGATTGCTTTATCGATTTTTGATTTAAATGATTGACTTTATTGATTGATCGATCACTTGGTTCCTACCTTTCTGTGCTTTTCCCGACACTTGTCTCCTTTGTTCAGCTCGCCGCAACTGGAGTGACTAAGAAAAAAAAATCACATTCTGGTATATCATTACACTGCAGTCTTCCATTTCCGCAGTGCTTCTGTGGTAATCAGTAAACTCCCCGAGAAATCACACATTCCCGACTTTTCCATTTCCCCGCAACTAAAGAACTGAAATTTCTGTTTCCTCAATGTTGCAGTAAGGAAATCACACTGTGCGAAGTTTCAAATTGAGTTCTAGATAGACATGCTAGACCAGTTTTTTGTGTGATGCATCTGGGAAAAGTTAAAGTAAAAAAAGATGAGTTCTACATCAGACACATATCACTCAGACATGCTTTCGTAATGTTCATTGTATAGTCCGGATCTGCGATTAGCGCCCAGCCTCAATGGGATTTGGTCAGCATCCGGTTACGCATCTGTCATCTGTCGGGGAACATACCTCGCAGCGTCCTTGCACCTTCGCACCGCCGGCTCGATGATGAGGTGTATGTGGTTGTGGTGGGGCGCGGGCGAGTGCGATGGCGGAGTGCCCGACAGAGACAGCGAGTACTGCGACACGGTCGACGACCTACAATCCGCGCTGATAAGTACCACTGTTTTTGATTATTGTTTTAAGCCCAGATACTTTAATGCACTACACTTGAATCCTCGATGACGATGACATTCTCGGAGACGTCTCTTCGCGATCGATCGTTGAAGCCCGAATCTTCCGCCGCCGAGATCGAAACATCGAAACTTCCACAGAAGCCGCAAGCAGGGGATGCATAACCAACAACACGTACGCATCCACGAGCCCACCGAAATCCGTGTAGTTGGAACTCGCAGTAGGCATTGTCTTGCTGTATTTCACCTATCTTACCGTAATTTACGTGATCGATATTGGGATAAATATACGTAATCGATATTGTGATAAACATTCTGATTCAGAATCTAATGCAGTCATTGTTCACAGGCATTTCATGTGTGCACCAGGTCCAGGTGTAAGAAAACAATAGAGTTCTCGAATACTCTGCAAGTACATCTGCAAGAATAGTGTGTTTGTGTCTGCGGTGCACACACGTTCCGCCTTCAAAGATGGGTGGCAAAAACGAGTTCGCGTGATTTCGCTCGCACTCTGCGTGCAGTGCATACAACATAGGGAGGGGAAGATGCACGGAGACGCACTCATTGCGTGCCTTCCGCGAGCCAGTCGGATTCCATCTTATGCGGATGTGATGTTGCTTTGCAGTGCCTTTGCACTTGCGTATTTCTCTCTCTTCCCCCCTCCCCCCCTCTCTCTCTCTCTCTCTCTCTCTCTCTCTCTCTTCCTCCCTCTCTATCCCTCTCATTCGCGCTCTGTTGTAGCTACCACTTGTCGTGTAGAAACAACAAGATATATGTTTGCGAGTAATCGATGGGAACTCGATCGAGGAATTCTGGTATGAATGAGTGAGTGAATACGCTGTGATTGACATGGGAACAGGGGATCTTTGGGAGAGAGAGAGGAGAGAGAGAGAGGAGAGAGAGGAGAGAGAGGAGAGAGGAGAAACACGCCGCTCACTTCCGCATCTTTTGTGTCCTAGGCCAGAGGCGGTCTTAAGTAATGCGGTTACTCTCTCTCCCGCTCTCCCCGAAAAAAATGCGAGTATGTGCAATGGCTAATTGGCAAAATGACGCTACAGTCATTCTTCTCCGCGAGCGTAATTTTGTTCCGGCGTTCCCGGTTCGCTGGCACATCTCAGCTGTGACTGTTAAAGAGAGAAAGAGAAAGAGAAAGAGAGTCGTGGGTGGTCGATTGGATGTCGTCGCGCAACAATGGTGCATATTACATGCGACTTTTTCCTCATTAATTTAGCTAGAGATATGAAGAGTAATTGTTGAGAGAAGGAAGAGGGCAGAGCGTTCATGGAAACCAAGCGACTTCTACATCACCGCACCACTATTCATTAAGACTGCCAAGTGCACATTCCTCGGGTACCAGCGAGACAGACGCTCATAATGGACCGCCCCGCCTTTTTAGATCGCTTGGTGAGTGGTGACGAATCAAAACACTCAACATCGCCGCCCATTGAAGCGCGTAACGACCACACAGCGAAGTCAGAAGATGTGCGCGCTTCTCTCTCTCTCTCTCTCTCTCTCTCACTCTCTCTCTCTCTCTCTTTTACTCACTCACTTCTCCAGAGCCCTCTACTTGGGTAGCGATCTGTTGTGCTGTTGTGTTTGAGGTTTTCAGAGTGGAGGAAATGAGAGAGAGGCGGGGAAAAGAAGAGGGAGAAAACTAGCACGATCGCGTCCATCTCCGTCTCTCTCTCTCTCTCTCTCTCTCTCTCTCTCTCTCTCTCTCTCCCTCTCCCTCTTCCTTTCTTTCCGCCCGCCTTGCAACACCCTTGATTATCATGGAAATGAGCGAAAACGAAATGCAGAAAGAAGAATAGAGAGAAATTGGAGGCGCTCGGGAAAAAAATAATCGCCACCGTAACTGTGTGTGTGTGTGTGTGTGTGTGTGTGTGTGTGTGTGTGTGTGTATGTGGTGACAATTACCGGGTGTGAGAGATTCATTTCCCATCCCTCTCTCGCCCTTCGCAAGACAGAAACACAATTGTTCGGAGAAAAAGCGGGAAGATTGCAAGGTTGCACAAACACACACGCGGGATTCTTGAATCTCGTATTCTCGTATTGAGTCACACTCACTTCTTGCGGCTCGGCGTGTGGTCGCGGCTCACGCTTCGAATGCGAACCTGAAAATGCATACGTAATGAAAGTGAACACGCGAGTTGAGTGACAAGGTAGGAAGTAGAATCTAGAATCCAGATTCTACCCGCTTGAGTGTCCGTAGTTTGTGTGGTATTACTTGCGCCCCGATAAAATTAACACGTTACGTCTTCCCTTCTCACTTGGCAGATCGAGTGTCGAATGAACCCTGCTTGAACTCTTTTGCGATTGGTTGCCGCATACAATCAGCAATGTCATCACCGATTCTTTGAACCCGCCGGAGCTAACGCTTACTAGCAAAAGTGCATGGGTATATTGGTGAAAGGGACGAGTCTCATGTGTCCGCTAAAAATACATCGCCACGATAATGATACATGTAATCTATGAATATACATGAACGGCCCGGCTGCAGTATAATTGACGTGTTTGCATGAAGATATGACGCAGATCTATTACTCTCTCTTTCTGTTTCTTTCTCTCTCTTTTTCTCTCTCTCCCTCTCTCTCTCTTTCTCTCTCTCTCTCTCTTTCTCTCCCTCTCTCTCTGATGAGTGCACACATACCTCACAAGGCGAGCTGCCGCGACTCTCGCACGACTTCTTCCGAATCTTCATATCGTTCATTCGTTTATTCACCGCATTCGCATAGATGAGCGCCATTTGTCTAAAAAAGAGAATGGAGGGCGAGGAGTGAGAGTGAAGAGTGAGTACAGTGAGAGGAGTGAGAGTGAAGAGTGAGTACAGTGAGAGGAGTGAGAGTGAAGAGTGAGTACAGTGAGAGGAATCTGGACGCGTCGACTGTGCGACGACGCCAGTGTGCCCACTCTACCCATGCGGGAGGCGGGGCTTGCGGCAAGCTGGAGTGATTGTACAGTAGTTGAGAGAGAGACAGAGAGAAGGAAGAGAAATGAGGAAAGAGAGGGGACAGAAAGACACAATGATATCGTAATTAATGCGATTACGCCGGGGCGGAACGATGACGATCGTATTGAACCGGAAGAGGCGTGAAAAGAAGAGTCCCAAATCTTCTCGCATTCGACCGAGTCTACCAGATAAGCATTAAAGAATACCACTACACCGTTACTGTTGCAGGGATGTTCATAAGTTACATGACAGGTCTCTGTCTCTCTGTCTCTCTCTCTCTCTCTCTCTCTCTCTCTCTCCCCGCTATTGGCCTGACATCCACTTTCAGGCAATGTTTTTTTTTCAGGCAATGCATGTGTGTTTGTTGTGGCCGTTATTGTTTACCTGGAAACAGAGTCGAGAAACAAAGTAAAAACAAAGAGAGAAAAGGGGAAAGAATGAGAAGCGAAGATGCCACTTTGGCATAAAAGGGGGAACTTGCTTGAATCTACGATGCAAAAAAGAAATTGTTACAAGATAAACAATTACGAAACAAACAAAATAGAAAATGTGGCACAAATCCAGAAAACTTTTTTCAGAAAAACAAGAAGAGAAGTACTTGAAAGAATTTAATACAGTCTTATCAGGTAAACTGTAGCATGTTATCAGAATACGAAAGTAGCACAAATCGAGAAAACTTTATAGATTGCTAGAAGATGAAATAAAGTACGAAGAAGTACTGGGTGCGCTCAGCTTTTATAAGGACGAGCTAGATTGACAGTGCGGAGGCGGGCGGACTCGTGTGTCGTATCTACCTCGTTTTATGTTGCGTGCGGAAGTGGAAGAAGTAATCCCGGTGATTGCGATGCCTTCTTTACGATGCACCCCCACTCCTTCCCCCTCTCTTCTCTTCTCCAGACGCGCACGCGGTTAGACTAGCATATGGTGCGTAAACTCTGTGGCGTTACGAAAAAGCACATGTGATTAGCACTCGCTGAGCCAGAAAATGTGTAGAGTGAGCAAGACAATAACACCATTTGAGCAGTATGTGTGTACATACACCCTTTGCCAATGCTCTCAGTTGGGTGACAACATCAGAAATGCAGTAGTAGACAAAATAGAGAGAGAGGGAGAGAGAGAGAGAGAGAGAGAGAGAGAGAGAGAGAGGGAGAGAGAGAGAGGATGTGTGCGTGTGCAACTAGGAACTCCATTTTTCAGCATCTCCCGTCTCTCTGCCGCGAAAGGAGCAGTATTGTTAATTCATTATCTCGCAATCCACTCATACGTCTACTGCACTTGCTGAAAAGACGGAACTGGGAGGCTCTTTTAAAATTCCGGGATGTGAATGTTTCGATAATTAGTGCAGGATATTCACTAGTCCTCTTGATCCCTATGTTTGTATAGAAAACAACAGCACTGCAGCAGACATACATGCAAACGCAGTGAATACATACTAGAGTGGACCCTTCCGCCACAACAACAATGTTGGGTAACTCAGGAGACATGTTTGTCTGATTATTTCAGCAGGAACTATGCGGAAATCAGCGGAATCGTGACTTTTTTTTCCAGACTTGGAGTCCTTGGACACAGCTGCATCATTGCGAGTGTATACTTTTTGGGGGGAGGCGAGTGATTCATACGGAGAGTGTTTATGTGTGCTGTGAGAAAGGACTAAGGACAGAGGATCGCCGAGACAGACATGCGCGTCTGCCTTCTCCTCCTTCTTCTTGTACTTGTTCGCACCCACGCCTGGCACTGCGGTATCGGACCCGTCAGCGGAGCGATGGCTCAAGGCGTAGCACTCATCTCCACCAAGAACGGAAGTAAGTGAGGGAGAGGGGGGGGGGAGAGAGGGAGAGAGAGAACGTGTCATCACACACTTGTCTGTTTTAAATTCTACAATTACAAGTGTTGTACAAGGCTACGCTAGGTCCAGCGGATGGGGGTTTGCAACTCTGCCTGTCATCGCCCGCACCCGCGTCCGCCACTCAGAGATGGAGTGAGAAGAGAGAAGAGCAAAGGGGTTTTTGCATACACACACGCGGAGCCATCACCGTTGACGTGTGTTGTGTGTGCCCATGTCTTGAGAGTCGCGTGCGGGCGGTGACGAGTCTCTGTCTCTCTCTCTCCCTCTCTCTCCCTCTCTCAGAAGGAGGGTTGATTCGCGGGCTATGTTCACATATTCTAAATGCAGAAGTGGATGCGTGCTGCGCCGAACACGACGCGCTATTGGAGGAAGATGATGTGAGTGTGGAGTGTTTCTCCCCTTTTCGGTGTTTGGAAAGCTCCCTCCCTCCCTCCCTTTCTCTCTCTCTCTCTCTCTCTCTCTCTCTCTCTCTCTCTCTTTCTCTATTTCTATCTCTCTCTCAGATTCTTCGCGAAGAGGCGGACCGCGTGTTCTGTCAGTGCCTCAAGGACATTGACGAGTGGTACATCCGCACCGTGAGTTGTTTATTCTTTGTTTGAAACCCCAGGAATATTTTTTAGATCTTAACCTGGATCATAATAAATAAACCTGGAAACGTTTATTATCCGTTTTTCATCTAAACGATAATCCAAAGGATATCATCCAAAGAATCCAAAGGAACATGAAAGGATAATATACGAAAAAAGATCTTATTTTCGTTTATAATCCTTTTATGTAAAATCATACGTAATATGTCGGCGTAATATGTCTGGTTAGAAAAACAAAAATTACTGTATGACAAACTGTATGATATCATCGGTGACCCTTTCAGGTCGTCTCGCGTGTGTTCTGCTCGGCCGTCCAGGCGTATACACTTCTCAAGGACAAGGTCGCCAAGGAACCTCGACTATAGATCCCCTTCACTCATATATTGTACATCTCAGTTCTCATTGCTGGTTTTCTAGACCCATGATATCTACATAGTATGTACTCTAGCCCCTCCATTGTCATTTTTCACAGACGTTTCATGTTCATCTCTGATCAAGTCCGACAACCAGACAGCACAACTGTCAGGTGAAAGGACAGCAAGGGAGTGTGCTTTGTTTAGGATGTGCATTGTTTTACTTGCACCAATATGTAACGATTTTATATGAAGACCATATCTCTGTAGACACATACACATACATACACAAAATTATAAACAGTACACAAAATGATTGAGAGACGAGATCGATTCGCGCTCGGACAAGAACAATAGTGTGACACATGGCGACATAAGGGGCGGGGCGCCGGATTACGATAGGACGGGGGATACGGTAGCGAGGAGTACGGTAGATCACGCGTCCTCGTCCTCGTCGTGGCGTTGTTGGTGCCTCTCCGGCGAGAAGAAGTTGTTTGCGCTGACACTGCAAATGGCAAAGATATCGATTTATTGATTGATCTAACGCATAGCGAATCGTCACAGTAGTAGAAGCGAGAAAGGAGAAGGTGCGACGAAAGAGTGGTGAGTGAGTGTGGTGTGAGTGAGAGAGAAGAGAGAAGAGAGAGGAGAGAGAGAATCTTCTTCACCATCACACCGAAGACTATGACTCCTCCTCCTCGCTGAAACTTAGTATGTGTTATGTATTAACTTTACTGGGTTAGTAACATAATTTTTTTGGCTCCTGAATGTCGTTGGAACATTGCTGGACCATACATTCCGTCGACCTACGCAGCCACAGAGTACTCATGACATTACCTCTCTTGGGTTAGTAGCATAAGGTAAACAATGCGTAAACAACCCACTTTCCGGAGACCTTCATGAAGTTGTCGACGATGATGGTGATGGGAAGTGCGAGAACGAGTACACCCGAGATGATCGCGCCCGACGCGATCAGCTTCCCCGCTGCAACAAGCAGTATAATAGTAGCAAAATACATTTAATCAGTTATTTATTGCGCTGTAACCAATATCAGTTCAGTTTCAAGGAACACCAGGGGGAGGGAGGGAGGGAGGGATAGAGAGAGAGGACAGAGGGAGAGAGGGGGGACAGAGGGAGAGAGGGAGAGAGGGGAGAGAGAGGGCGGAGAGGGAGGAGAGAGATGTGTACTTACGGACAGTGACGGGCACGTAGTCGCCATAGCCGACTGTCGTCATCGTCACGATCGCCCTGAAATTTCAAAATTACAACCAGCGCGGCAGCGCTGGTTGGTTTGTGTTAAGAATAGTCACGCGCTAGAATCGGCAAAAGGCGACTGAACGAAAGGTCCTTTAGAATCTTTGCGAGAACAATGTGATGCTGATAGATGTTATAAGGATGATAGAAAACGGTTTAATTTCGATTTTGGTAACGCTAGCTGTTGTAGGAAGCGAGATACGCCCCCCCCCCTGAAGGGCAGGCAATCCCCCGTGTACGAATAATTTTCTAGGGGGGGGGGCGCACCGGCTGCCCCCAGCAGACAGGGAGTGCACTTTCCGCACTGCCTGTGGATCGCACTGATATCGTTCAGATCGCGTGCCCTGTCGTGTGCACAGAAGTGTTGTGGTTAGCGATTACGCCCGTTAAGATACATGGCTCGAGTTCGATTCCGGCTGGTGGCAAACTTTTTGTACTATATGATTCTACATAGAAATGACATTGGGATTGTAAATTTTCCTATCAGCATTACCTAAACTCTTTTTTTTGCCAAATTTATACAATTTTGGACTCATCAAGATGGGTGAACTGTTGGATTTCTTTAAAAATGTTTTGTGGTTTATGTTAATGTGAATAGATTTATATGAAGTCCAATAAAAGTACATTCATTATCTTTTAAAAGGACTTCCGTAAGAGAAGAGTTTGTGTTACCCAACGTAATGCAACAAAAGCTCATTCATTTTATCAATCAAAATAGTACACAAACCTGCTCTAATAGTTCAACAAGATATATAAAATCGATCAGATAGCGAAATCAATTTGCCGACGTAAAACATGTGCTCGCATTAGTTCTTATTGCAGAAAGAGCAGGTTTGTGTACTATTTCGATTGATAAAATGCATGAGCTTTTGTTGCATTACGTTGGGTAACACAAACTCTTCTCTTACGAAAGTCCTTTTAAAAGATAATAATAGTTCAATTTTCTCAGAAAAAGATGAAATCTTCAGGCAGCCGAACAACCTTTTTTCTACCGCATTACAAGTATGTTAATTGTAGCACTTTTTCCTCCCAAGGGATCGCAAAAATGGAACACGATAATAACAATCATTTGCCGAAGTAGTACTTATTTTGACGTTCTATCACATGCCAGCCTTTGTTCACATCCGAAATTTAGTGTGGTACGTATCGTATCTCTCAAAAATATGAGAATAGGAAAACATAAATATTAGCCACACTGTACATTTCCTGTTGTATAAAGATGCGGTCAGTCTCTTCGAAACAGCCCCTCCAAAACGCCTTCAAAACACGCTGTTTGGTCGTGTTTCGAAGGCGTTTCAAAGTCAGTATCGAAGGGAGTTTTGAAGAAACTGACCGCAACTTTACTGTGTCTCTATAATCTCTTAGTAGTTAAATAATATTAAAAAAACACGTACCACCAGAAGGCAGCGGGGATGGAGGTGAAGGGCGTGTCCTTCTCGTCCTTCTCCACAAAGTAGAGAAGGGTGGAGAAGAAGACGACTCCCGTGGAAAGGACCTGCAGGTGGCAGGTAAGAGAGGGGAGAGAGGGAAAGAGAGAGAGAGGGAGAGAGGGGAGAGAGAGGGAGAGGGAGAGGGGAATCATCTCACCATTCCCATCATTCCGAGTTGTCGCGCCGAGCTGCGCAGTGTGAGTGCGAATGTGCGCATGCCAGACGAGTATCTGAACAATCGATCGATAAATCAATCACTAATTCCACTAATCGATAAACCCACCGTCCCAGCTTGAGGATGCGCACGACTCGCAGTACTCGCAGCACTCGAACCACGAGCAGAGCGCCTAGATGAAGAGGTAAACAAATGAACAAGTAAACAACCAAATGAACAAACCAATCTAAGGTATAGTACCTTTAATGTCGGACAGACTGGCGACATCGAATCCGCACAGACCGAGCACGAATTCGAGGTAGAATGGAATGATTGCGATCTGAAATGTTTCAATGGGCGTTGGAATGAGAGTATGAGTTCCACTCTCAGATATAGTTGCATTATACCCCTTTCACCCATATCATGTTTCTATGATGAACAACGTAATGTTCCGCACTTTTTCCGAGGTCAGATCCCTTTTCCGCGTCTCGTTTCATCGGTGCGCAGCAATTCTTACACCCTCAACGACTGACACCCGATACCTCGCGGAACGAACGCCGGATTGTCAGAATAGACAAAGAGCGAAAAAAAACCACGGCTGACACAGCGCACGCAACAACCCATAGCCAACTGCCTATTTAAGTGCCGAGAATATCTTGAGCAGTTACGTTGTAACCAGTAAACTGTGTGATTACGCCGCGGTGTGTTTCCTTCAAAACTCGCTCTTTGGACGCAAGGCTGATGACAAAGAGGAAAAAATGCATCAGAATGGCATCTGTTTCGTGCTTCCCAATCAGTCAAACTAGAACTAGATCTTGCCTAACCAAACTCTAAGCTCACCACTCACCAGGTCGACAATGTTCATGATGCCGCATAGGAAGGCGATCCTCTTGGGGGTGACGGTGATGCGGAGAATGTACTCGAACGTGAACCACAGGATACACAACGTCTCGACGACGCCGAACGACGGATGCGGCTCCCAGATCACCGCAGGGTCCTTCGCAGCTGAAACGTGCGCCGTCAGAAGGAGACAGGAGGCGAGTAGCACGACAGAGTAGTAGTAGGTAGCTAGTACTAGTCTACGTGTCCTCTACCATGCTCCACCCGCCAGCTGAGAGAGAGAGAACCACATCAAAAAAAGAAGAAGGGGGGGGAGGAAGCGGTGTGTGTATGTGTGTGTGTGAGTGTTAGTTGGAATCGAAACGAAATAGCGGAGGGGCGGATCAAGCATATGGTATACGCAAATATAGGCTACACTTTCACTTCCACGGAGCACGCTATATGCTCGCGGAATCACACACTCAAGCTCCTTACCATCTTCCTCCATTTCTGATGATGCTAAATGTATGTAAGGGTTAGGAAAGGTGGGAGATGGAAAGTGCTGGCTTTCAAACCTGCGGTGAGGTTGACTCGCAGCGACTTGGACCCTTTCTTGATGATCGGCACCTAAATAATGAATGTAAAACCGTTATCAATCGATAAGTCAATCAATTAAACAATACCTGAAATTCGTGGATAGATCCCAAGACGAGACCGATCACAGAAACGAGGACGAACGATATGGAGGCGAAGGTGAAGAGGGTGGAGAAGAGCGTGCCGTCGCCCTAGAATGACGTCACTCTCGCGAATTGGGAGTACGGTACCTCGCAGAACTGGTGTATTCGATTGCGCGTCGTCATGTCTTCGGGCGCGATCTCCTTCTCCTTCTTCTTCGCTAGAGACTCCATCGAGGCGGTCCTAAAACGAATCCCTCAAAAACGGTAAAGGTCATGATTCCACGACAATCCACGGAGGGGTGGCGTACGCATAGATGACTCGAGTGTGGGTTAGGTGTCTGGCAGGCGGGGTGTGAGTTCTACGAAATCATATATATGAACATTGAAAGACGGACGATTTACACAACGTCGACACACGCACACACGCGCTCTCTGTCACACGCCAATTATCCACACACTGCTAAAGGGATTCGGATGAAGCGAGAGTGGGATTCCTCTCTCTCTATATATATGGGCCAACTCACTTCTCCGCCAAGCGCGCCTCTTTCTTCAGGCTAAACGTTACGGGTGTGATTATGCCAAGATTGAATGTATGCAAATTACGAAGTTATGCAAATTACATTTGGTTGAATCCGCGCCAGCAGCAGGCGGCCATCAGTCCCTCGGGCAGACCCCAGTAGCGCAGCTCGTTCGCGAATTCCGCAGGGCACACGTCGAGGGGTCGGTGCAGCTGCAATAGGGGCTGTAAATCCGATCACTCGCATTTTCCTATGTAGGTTCATGTGATACATTGATACACTGTCAATACGGGAAGTAACCGACCCCGCTTTTCCGGTAGCCGGTGCAAGGCTTTCGAGTACACTGGCTTTTTCGTCAACTGTGTATATGTGATTCATCCTGCTTTCCGCTTTTCATATAAATTCAGTCACGCAAGTTTTTTTGCAAACGTATGTCAATGCTACAATTCAACGGAATTCTCGGTGTACTGTGCGTGTTTCGTTTGACAGGATTTGTATTTCTGATCTAAGCGGCCCCGTTTTGTACATATTCTTATGGTCTTGGTATTGTTCGTATGGTCTCGGTCTTGGTTTGATCTTACAATCTCTCTCTCTCTCTCTCTTTCTCTCTTTCTCTCTTTCTCTCCCTCTCTCTCTTTCTCTCTCTCTCTACCTGTCCAGTTGCGTAGTACTTGAATACAGCATCGAAAAGAACAGCGGACCTCTCGAAGTAGTACTCTTCGGTGGCCTGAGAGAAGGGGGAATTATTCACCAAAAACGTTTTGCAGTGTAAGTGTACCTCGATGTAGCAGTCACATGCCGCTAATCGACCATGCTGGTCCAATTGTGTGAACTGCACCAGACGACCTGAACGAACGAGGGTTGAGAGAGAGAGAGAGAGAGAGAGAGGAGAGAGAGAGGAGAGAGAAAGAGAGAGAGAGAGGAGAGATGGGGGGAGAACGTACCATCGTCCATCCGTGAGAATATGCTAGCGGTGCGAAGTCTGTATGAGGTCCCTCCAATGTTCATCTTCACTACGTTGTCGCCTGTGCCTGAAACTATAGGTTTATTTATTTATTTATTTATTTCTCTCTCTCTCTCTCTCTTCTCTCCCTTTTCCTTTCTCTCTTTTTCGGAATACTCTGTTGAACAACTTCCCCAATTCTAAGTAGATACTATTTTCTCCCCCTTCTCCCCCATGTATCTCGCATATAATTTCGCCTGATTACTACCTGCATAAAGAAGCCACAAAAACACCCTCCATGTTAGGAATATTAGTTATAGAAGATAAGTGCAATGATCCCGTGAAGGGCAAAAAGGTGAACTAGATAATGTCAAAATAGACAAAGTTCGTTTTGTTTTGTGTTAATTATTACCGTCCCCCGAGAATGACTAGTATTACTTTTGAGTTTCCTGGCAAACGTAGAGGGCACGCGACAATAGTACTCTTCCGTGAAAATGTCAATGTTATACAATATGTAATCAAAGCATCTTCATACGTAGCCTAGCCAGGTTTGATATTTGAACTCACTCACGCGGCACGTGATACAGTATACTTCCGGCGGACAACATTTGAGCTATAGAAACACATGATATCCAAGAGTCATATGCATACAACCGGCGATTAAACTATGTGTGCTTCCTCGCGCACCAAACATCTATATTCGGCAATGTGAGAGTCCCGTCTAAGCAAGCAACACAAAAAAGCGCTCTCACCCGCACACCACAGAAGATCCTACACACTGGAGAGCCAAAAAGGGAAGGCAACTGATGCTAGCACATTTGCTTCAAAATCGAGAATTCGCATATCACTACTAACAACTTACAGTACTCACAAGTGCGTACCTGAGGTGAGCTGTCGGGGCTCGCCGCTCGACTGCTCGTAGTTGTTGTTGTGATGTTGGTGGTGGAATGCGAGCAGAGCGTGGCCGTTGCCATTCGCGGTCGCCTTCAAATCAACCGCGTAGATCATCGCTTTCTCTCTTGAGTGATCATAGCCATTCCGAAGACGTTGGATCGCATTTCACACACGACTCCCCCCACAGAAAAACGCCGCCGTAATGATCACCAGGCGACACGTGTTTTGAAGTCTCGAGTGACGATCGGCAACAAACAAAAATGTGTACCTGATTTTTGCGCGTCGAAGGTATCACCATGTCGTGCGGCGACCTGAATCTGTACGTTTTATTATTTTTTCGAAAGTAAAAAAAAGAAAGTGTAAAGATATGTCTTCTCGATTCAAGTACTCGAGTGTCTTCGGAAGACTATGGCACGACACCATAGCCTTTTTCCCTATATGTATAAGCAGAAGCATTCCGGTCAAAAGGCAGTCATTTTCTCATGAGAGAGCAACACGTGAAATGGGATGGTGAAAAAAGGGAGGAAAAAATCCAGCAAGACACGCGACATGTTTCGGAGCGGCCTGTTGTTTCGAGTCATCGCGGGGCAAATCTCTCTCTCTCTCTCTCTCTCTCTCTCTCTCTCTCTTGCATGGCTTTTGATGCAGCAAGCAGCACCGCTCTAAAAATACGGCTTTATCTCTTCCGTTCTCTCTCTCTTTCTCTTTCTCGGGATGAAAGAAACTATAATGAATAGACGAGAGAGAGAGAAGAATATGAGTGTTAGGAGAGGGACGAAAGCCATATGATCGAAGAGGGTGACTGATTATCACAGCGAATCACACGCGTAATAAAGCACATATCCGGTCAATGTCGACGCGCAATTGATCGCAGTCTGAGTAGCGGCTCTAACGCGACGCTAACTAGCCGAGAGACGCGTTCCACTTGACTCAGCACTTGTTTTCCAAAGAGAGTGCATATCACGCAAGCGATCCGGAATATTCACGAAAGTATCCCAAAAGGGGAAGAGGGATAGAGGGAGGAATGGAGCGTGTTGGAAGGGGGGATGCAGTGGCAGCCCCCCGCGCATGCTTCGGTATGAAGGATCGCATTACCCGGGGGCTCAAACAAAACGAGAGAGTGGGCATGGCGCATAAATTGTCCATTCGGCTCGAGTTCAACACTGTAGGCAAGGCAACCGCGAGTCCCGGAAACTACTGCCGGTAATTTGCGGGTAACGTGTGCACGCAAAGTGAAAACGTTGGAAAAAAAACGGGAGAATGGAAATGGAATCAAGTATGCGGCGTTGACTGCGATCCTCGGAAAGCGAAAGAGCCGAGTGAACTCGGATGTGCTAGCAAGAGGGTCTGATAGAATTTATGCAGCTCGTGAATCTCTCGCTTATGGTTTCACACAAAGGACAAAGCGCACGGGGGAAAACGCGATTAGGCGTCCACTTCTAATTGGCGTAGAGTCGAAGCAAGGGTGAACCATAATACACGTGTACACGTGTGTGGGGTGAAGAGAGAGAGAGAGAGAGAGAGAGAGAGAGAGAGAGAGAGAAAGAGAGAGAAAGGAAAGGAGTGAGACGTGAGACACTAAAATATGATGTGAATGTGGCTTCTCACGCGCCGGTATAAACACTGCTACAAATTATGAAAATATCATTTTCGCGAGAAAATTCGTGGAATTAATGATCATGCGAGAAATGTGTGTGTGTGTGTGTGTGTGTTTGGCGTTGCGGTTGGCGGAAAGGCGTTGTCTCTTCTCTCTCCCTCCCTCTCCCTCCCTCTCTCTCCGTCTCTTCCTCTCTCTTCCAACACCAAGACATCATAATCATAGATTGCAGACGCCTCCGGTGTCACACCACTTCATATTAGTTGATGGATTATATATTGTACGGGCGGGAGCCGGTGTGTGTGCGAAGCGGCACTCAAATATAGACAGAACACACAAATCCTTCGAGATCCGCTTCCCAGCTTTCCATACCAATCTTACTAAAAATCTGTGTGGCCGAGGAGGAAAGAGTCGCCCGAATTTGTGAGATGAAAAAGAGAGTAGGAAAAATGTGTGATCGAAGCGCAATTCGAGCTTTCACGATCGCGCCTAGCTGTGCGACAGCTTTCCAACTTCAACGCACGAAGACACATATGCGACATTTCTCTCTCTCTCTCTCTCTCTCTCTCTCTCTCTCTCTTTCACGAGCGAGTGAGAGGAGACGAAGAGTGAGAGAGTGTGTGACACTGAAGGGATTAGGTGCGGATAATTGAAGATATCGACGTATAATGAGAGGGAGGAGAAAAGAAGTACAGACGCCGTCTTCCACCACCGCTGAAGACTCCCCTGAGAGAGAGAGAGAGAGAGAGAGAGAGAGAGAGAGAGAGAGAGCAGGGGTTGTCAGGCCAGAGACTGGCAACAGCAACATTGGTGGACGCACACACTTTCGCTATTTTTGACTCTTGAAACGCTGGCGGAACGAAATTAGATTGAAGGCGCGTGGCGCGGGCATTTGCATTCCAGGTACTGCGGATGTCTGGTTGCGGAAGGCACATAGAGAGGGAGGAAGAAAGAGCGAGGGAAAGAGAGAGATGCGGGAGAGGGAGAGATTCATGGATGACCTTTGCTTGCAATGACAGGCCAACTCGACAATGCAAGAGAATCCTCGGGGGCAACCCCCTAGAGAGTGAACGGCTGCGCTAACAAGTTGTTCATAACCCGAGAGAGCGAAAACAAAAAGAGAGAGAGAGAGAAGAATGCACGCTGGGGCCGGCCGTTTTAGCGATTCTTGATGTATAAGCTATGTAACTGCCTAGACATTCGCTTCATGGATGGGTGCTTTATGGATGGGTGGAATACTATAGATCTACACTCTCCTTCTCTCGCTCGACAAAAAGCCGATTAGCATATTGGGAAATACATGTATGTGCATGTTTACCTGTCGCGAATACGGTGCGAAGCGCGCATACGACTGGTGAGATGGTGAGAGCGAGCGAGTGAGAGAGTGAGTGAGTGAAAGGGGGGGGGGATGTCGTGAGCTCTTTTCGCTCGCATTCGTGTACAATACACGCACATACGCGGATTAATCGCTCGGCATTATCTTGGAGAGAGGAGACACGGATGATAGCAGGAAGTGATGGACACTGGCAACGTCAGCTCTTAGTCTTTCGCCGCATTCTCTCTTTTTTTTGTGCTTTGCCACACGCGTTCTGCGCGTCAGTTGAAAGGTGCCCTATTCTCTCGCTCCTCTCTGCAACTGACTTGCAAGTGTCATAATGGCGTTGTGTGGCAGCAAGAGAGGAGAGGGAAGGAAGAGACAGGGAGAGAGGGGGGGGGGGAAGAGAGAGAGAGTAGAAGGGAGAGAGAGGGCGTATGTTTTTGAAGCACGTGTGGACGTAGAATGGCAATCTGAAGGCAACGACAGCGATAATCGTAAACCGTAATCATCATCACATCATTACTACTACATAACGAACTAGTATAATCGATAGGAGTGCGATGGCGACGACGATATGGGCAAGAGAGAGGGAGAGTGAGAGAGTTAGTATGTTAGTATGTCAGAGAGAGTTAGAGAGTAAATGTGTGCAACACGTACGAATTGCCGTGGAAACAGTATTGTGGGGCGGTGTAGATTTGTGCGAGATCGCTAAATGGAGTGAAGAGAGAGAGAGAGAGGGAGAGAGAGAGAGAGAGAGAGAGAGAGAGAGAGGGAGAGAGAGAGGGGGGGGATCGTTGTTTGGCCGTCGTGAAAACCGTCACACAGGCGACGGCGCAGTAAATTCGAAGCATTCACTCATTTGTGTGCATGTGTGTGTGTGTGAGTGAGTGAGTGAGTGAGGCAGAGGGATAAGAGATTATTCCATTATCTCCCATATATGACTATTTCACTGTTTGCGTCTCGCTGGCATACCAGATGCGTTTGACTACCACAGTCAGATTTACTCTCTCTCTCTCTCTCTCTCTCTCTCTCTCTCTCTCTCTCTATAACTATAATTCATTACATTTACATGTACTTGGGAGAAGTCAACAATGACACTTCCCCCTCTTCCTTTATTCTTTATCCCTTTCGTTTTTTTCCCTTTCAACTCGGAGGCAATCTAACGAATAGGGCGACGTAAGAAGCACTCACCCTGTCTCCGCCGACGACGACGAAACCATCCTTCTAAACGTGCGCGCTCCTGCAATTGTAGACGTGACGACGAGTACAATAGAAACGTGAGTTATACATGGCGTAGATGACTTGTGTCGAGCGGCCGGCCGGCGTTTTTCATGATATCGAAGACATATTGCATGCGTTCCCGAGAAAGAGAAAAGAGCGGCACGAGAAGGAGGAGAAGAAGGAGGTATGATAGGTTGCTGCAATCACCGCCTGAACATCCACTTGAGATAGAACTGCGTTCCGCGCTCCTCTCACGACTAATAGATCTCGAGGCTACGGTAGCGTGGAGTGGCGCTGACGTCCAGAATGCGACTTGGTGATGATGGCGGGAGAATGAATGCGATTATTGTGTGATAAGTACGGCGCCTCTCCCTAAAAAGCGAACACTAATAACAGCGATACGCCTTAAAAAAAACTGATGTGGCGCTAATGATGTATTTGGTCCAGTGGGAGGCGAGGAGAAGGAGAAGGAGGAGTCCTCGACTTCTCCTTTCACTCCTTTGCTACACCCTCTGCATAATTGCGACGAGTCGACGGATTCACGGCGCCAAAGAAAGTAGACGTCCAATTAGGCGTCGATTCCTGTGATCCGGCGGTGAGAGAAAGGGCGGGTGAATGGATGAATGCGGAAGAAGGCCGGCGAAGAAAGTGGAGTAGGTTACGACGACGTAGAGCGCGGCATCGAAACGACACTCGGAACCCACAACGACGCCATCAGAAGGAAAGGGAAACAAAACAACCTGAGCACACACACGCACGCACGCCGGACAGCCAACACGTGGAGAGATCAATTACAAAACGTCATAGATCCTCTCTGCGCCAAACAACATCGAGAGTGAGAGAGAGAGAGTGGTGTGGAAAATGGCCCACCCATCTCCTATGCCGACTGATGAATACACTTTTTTGGACGCATAATTGCCGCGCTGCGCGTTCAATAAGCGCCTCCCGCGCCGGTCGCACTCGCCCGAAACAGCTGACTGAGCGAACGAAGCCACACATACACGTACACTACATCAGATCATGATATCAGGGCGCCGGCGTTAAGTAGCTTTCCGGGCTTATTGGGTGTTCCCCGGCTCAGATAGGGGAAGGAAGATTGAGATGTGCAGGCGGCGGTTGATCGACGGCGCCTCGGAAGTCGGAAGTCGGAACGAAATTATTTCTCCAACTCGAGTAGAGGGGACGAAGGGATTGTGATAGGCGGCTGTCGAGCTGAGTGGATTTGGTTCGTTGAGGCTAGTCGTCTTCTCTCGATTTGCCCCCCTCGTCCTCACTTATTGCATTATGTCAGAGAGATCGTGAAAGCCCTTGTGTCAGCTGAGCGACCCTGCCATTCAGCCCGGAGACGAGCACACATCAGAGAGAGAGGGAGAGAGGGAGAGGGAGAGGGAGAGGGGCAAAAAGACACATAGCCAACCATGCATAATCTGTTTATAGTAGCATCCACGACACTGTATAATAGGGACGTCGGAAATGTATATGCGAGGAGGGGGAGGGCGAACATAATAATAATCTTGAAATGAAAAGAAGAAAAAAACGAGGAAGAGAATACGGAATAACACAACAAAACAACGGTGTGTCTAACGTATTACATATGACAATGTGCGGCGCGCGTTGGCATACTCACTACACTCACTCACTGTGAGCATCACTCTCACTGCACACAGATTGCTAGAGAGACCCGAGGGGGAAGAGAGGGGGAAGGAGATTCTCAGACGATGCTCGTCGCATAGTCGGTCAGCGTGCGCGTCTCCGCACTACCATTCGACGACGACAGCGAGAAATTGGCAGAGTCGTCGGCGCGCTTCTTCAACGTCCCACCAGCCGTCTGCCGCTTCTGCAGCGTGCCACTATAGTCATCCGCGTTGCCGTAGATGCCTTGCGTCAAGCCGTGCGTCAGCGACGCGGGCGGTCGCGGAAACGCGGCACCCGGCGAGCCGGGTGTGGGCGTGGGCTGCGAGGAGCAGTTGCTCGCGCTGCCTTGGCTCGTGAGAGTAGAGGTGGGGGTAAAGCATTGCGCGTCTTGCGCGGAAGACGAGGTCGACAGCGACGCGGCCTGAAAGCGATTCCGGTTAGGACACGGCAAACTGGTTAGTGGGGTGCACATGCATGGAGACGAGACAGCATCAAGGCGTTCTCTTATTTATTATTTTGCATATTCAAAACATATTCAGGCGCACCACACGATGACACGTACAACACGAGATTGGCAGGGATAGTACAATAATGGAGAGAACACAAAACACAAGACACAAAACGCACAAGAAGCAAGAGCCATCAAAGAAGGCATGACAAAGAGGAAGAGGAGAGCGCCGGACAGTCTCTTTACTCAAAACTTTTATGGATAACTTCGCTAAGAGACTGTCCGCGCGAGAGACTAGTGTTGTGAATACTACCGTTCGGAATGGTGTGTGATGGGCCAGAGAGAGTGAGAGAAAGAGAGAGAGAGAGAGAGAGAGAGAGAGAGAGAGAGATGGAGAGAGAGAAGGGGCTCATAGGTCGACTACCTTTTGCTGCCCGTTACTCCACAGCAGTTGCTGCGGCTGGCCGGGTGGCGCGCGCTGCGTCGCCCATTGATTCACCTGATAAGCGTAAATGTTATAAAATATATGATATGTACTTATTAGGATATAATGATTGATAAAACGCTATTTGCTGCTATTATTTCGTTTCATTTTTATTTTATTTTTTGCCATCTATTATCGTGGAATTGATACATATGAATAACAACAACAACCCACCGTGCCGTACTGCCCCACGCCTCCGTAGCCGGGCTTGTCCTGGTTGAAGGAGGAGAGCTTGACGGTGGAGCGCTGATAGGGCGACTGCTCCCGGCTCACAGCCACCTGCGCCCTCTCCCCCAGCAGCGGACTCTGCCGCACGCCGATGGAAGGCGCGAGCGAGGGCGCCGCCGAGCCACTCGGACCATCCGACGGCCGCCGGCCCAGCGTCGACTGCTGCATGCTCGAGATGCGAGCCGCAGACGGGATGGGAGCTCCAGGTGGAACGGCGATTCGAGACTGAAACAATGTGTTTTATATTTTATATGTACATTTTTACCATTTTCAAGGATACTCTACTCACGCTGGGCGGGAGGCGGGCGTACGTGCCGTACGCGCTGCCGTACGTCTGCGCGCCGGTCGTGCCGTACGCGGGCTCGTCCTGTGAGCCGCGCCGCGCGAACGGCCGCTCGCCCGACTGCTTGTGGATCGACGCGTACGCTTCCTGCTGCTGAAAGAGAGGTTTTTTTTCAAAACCGTATATGTGTCACATCATTAGTGGTGTCATAAATTCATGAGGTGAACTCATACTGTAGGTTAATCTTATCTTATTCAACAAACTCCAACTCCTAGTGTACTAGGTAGTTTAATTTACCTACATATGAGGTCTCTGATCAGTCTCTGTTTCACTCTCAAATACATCATTTCCCCATAAGTACATAGCTACATAGATGTTTGATACAGATATCCTAGGGAGAGATCAATATTTGTCGCATTGTACATTTGCTGTTAATGTGTATCTAATCTCTCTTGGTAGATAAACATTATTAATTATAAGATCAATCACTAACCGTGGGCCACTGTCCGGCGTTGCCGCCCCTCTGCAGGGTGCCGCTCTGCCCCCGCTGCATCGAAGCACCAGCCATGTACGAGCCAGACTGACCGCGCTGAAAACAATCACAATACACTCTAAAAGAAACAGTGTAGTTCGAAGTGGTTTGTTCCATGCGGAGATCGATGTGTTTGACGGACAAATGACTTTTTTGTAATCGAGTACGGAATCTTTCAATGCACCCACCCCCATGGTGCCGAAGGTGTTCCTCTCATCTGGCGGGCTGCTGTTGCCGCGGTAGACGACGCTCACGTTATTCGACGCCGACACTCCGCCCCTGTTCACCTGTATAAGATAGATTTACATGTTTACATTCGGTACCCTCCAAGGAACCATCCGGGGACAAAAACACTAAACCTTTGTGCATTCCGTCCCAAGTTTGTATTTTGTGTTATGTGTTATGTCTGCACTTATGGATAAACCATTATTTATATTAGAATATTGCCACAATCAAGGTGAAATAATATCCATTCTACAGTGTACATGTACACCCTGTTTCTACTGGGCTCGTAAGAAAATAGCGCGTGCTTAATTATCAAGAAGAAAACATCATAATGTACTATAGTCCATCAACATTTACACAAAAAAAGTGTTTGTGAATCTTGCTGCATAATGGTGGCACGGCTACAGCAGGCAGACTGACCGTGTGATAAGCGACCGGTTTTTGAGAAAGGTGATGCTAACATAATGTACATAACACACAGATGCTCACATAATGTACTTGCACTGGTCTGTTCGAATGTTGAATGCATTGACAGAAAGTGTGATGGTTATAGCAGGCTGACTCACCGTGTGGTATGCGACCTGCTGCTCGTCGCTGGGCCGCCGCTGCTGCATCAGCCGGCCCATCTCCGGCGTGCCCTTCGCCTCGTCCATAGGGATCTTCCTGCAAGAGAGAGGAATATCAGAATTTTTCCCATTTCTCTCATTTCGGGCTCTTCCTGCAAGCAAGGGGGATTGAAGTACACTCTTCAATTCCGGTGTGAAGCCATAACTTTAATCATTCATAGAAACGGATGACGCAACTACTATCCGCTATCAGAATGTAGCTAAGGACTACTTCCCGCTATTCGTTTTCGAAAATTGACGGATGACGCAAGCGTAGGGAATGACGTACCGCATGGTGGGTGAGTGGTGGGCGCCGTGGCGCAGCCAGTTCTCATCGGGCTGGTCGAGCTGTCCCCTCTGGATGTGCCGGAGCAGAGACTGCTTCGCCGTTCCGTCGTCCGTCACGAACATCTAATGTTTTGTTAATTATGTTTCTTTTTATCGACAATGATATTACGAGAAGAAAACTAATAGGCACTTGTGACTGTAGAAACTGGAAGATGATCGATCCACACAAACACTGTTCATGGAAAGTAACTACGGTCGTTGGAGACTAGTTTCCACTCCCGCAAAGGGAGTGGAAACTAGAAGATGAGAGAGGGGGGGGGGGGAGAGGGAGAGAGAGAGAGAGAGAGAGAGAGAGAGAGAATACACACTCACATGGTCCTTGTGCATCACGATCAGCGCGTTCTTGAGCTGCGACGGGTTCTCGTTGCCGCGGATGTGCCCGCCCGCCATGCCCTTCTAGAATCGGCTATCAATCGAAAGGTCGCTGGTTCGATGCCGCCAGCGAACCGAAAGAAGTTCCGCTACCGCGGTGGGTTGGCGACCACCCTGACACGTTGTCAGCCGCTAGCCAGAAGACACACCGTCACCGTGGATTCTCATTACTGGTTTTCTAGAACCATAACATCTAGTACTCTACTGCAGTCCCTCCATTGTCATTGTTCACAGGCATTTTCATGTGTGAAGCATCCTCGTGGTGTAATAAATTTAATTTAATTTAATGAGGGAATCTCTCTCTCTCTCCCTCCCTCCCTCTCTCTATCTCTTTATCTCACTCTCTCTTTATCATTTTCTCTCCCTCCCTCTCTCTCTCTCTCCCCTCTCTGTCTCCCTACCCACCTGCAGTGCATATATGTGGTGTGTGCGGTGTACGACGTGCATCCGCCAGTCCCTCTTCAGTGTGAGCGCCAGCCACAGAATGATCCACGTGAACAGATAGACAACATCCAGCACGATGCACGACAGAAGAAGCGGCTTTTCCTCGTGCTGCAAACGTTTATATGTTAGTTTGAAGAAGTAGAACGCACGACAAATGACCAGTAATCAATCACTAATCTAATGGAAACATGATACAAGTAAGTCTTGATATCGCGTACCTGATAGAGGATCATGAGCGCGTAGATGGTGGGCGCCTTCACGACGACGATCAGCACCAGCAGCAGGATGGCGAACGTGTGCGGACCGTAGCTGAACACGGATTTATATTTAGGCTATTTAGGTCTCTTCTTTCTCGTATCAACTATCAGCTACTGAAGAACTGGATAGGACAAGGAGATGCTAACCATATGATCTCGATGAAACTCATAGTTTTGTAGTACTGTCTTTACTATGACTGTGCTTACACATCACGTTGATTGTATCAACTGGCTACTGCAGAGCAAGACATGACTATCGATGAAATCCGTTGTCTGTACCGTCGGTTTCGAACATCAAAATCGCACTCACCCATCGCAGCACAGTCTCTCGGTCGGCGAGCGCGAGTACTTCCGATCCTGACTGCCGCCCCTCGACGAGTGCTGCTGCTGCGCCGAGAGCAGGTTCACCTAAACATTCATACCCATCAATCCTCGAATGATATGGACCAACACAATGAGGATATCACCAATCAATAGTATGGATATCACCAATCACTATAGTGATCAAAATAGGGGTGGTATTAAAGTGACAAGTTCACGTATAAATGAAGTTTAGTCTATTTTCCAGTTAATTTTAACCTAAGAACTGAAAAATTGAACCCGAAATCACACTTGAAACGCGTGTTGAAAGAATTCGAATCAGCCAAATCCGAATTGAAATTTGTGGTTCGCGCCAAAAGGTCTCGCCGCGAAAGGGGGCAGAGCTTACAGTCGAATCGGCCTGCCGCCGCGGGGCACGAATTTTTGATCAACGGCATCGTTTTACTGTTTATCGAAATCAATATTTTTTGTATTGTGTTTTGAATCGCTGATAGTAGCATGATCTTCTTACTGATTGTGCGTTGCGTCATAGTGTGATCTGCTCGTATTTTAATAATGTCATGTGTCAGATGATGCAACCTCGTTCATATCATCAGTCTTTATTTTTCCTGTTACGTGTTTATACATCGCATATAATGAGTTTCATATTTCTAATAAGTGTCGTTTTCGACGTTCTGCTTCGCCCCTTCTACAAACGCAAGTCCGCCGAGTGGAAGAGCAGCTGCTTCAACCCGGTGAAACAGGTATGTAACAGTTTTATACATCAGCGAGGACGATCAGACGGAACTTTGAAGACGGAGGCATGAGCATGTCTGTTTCAGATAGGCCCGTACACTTGGCGTTCACCTTCTTTTTTCGTATGTTCACTTTCGAGCAACCAGAGGACACGGTCAGCGCCGTCAAGGAGTTCTGGTGCGTTATCCGTTATTGATTTTTTTTTTCGTCTTGCCAACAAAACATTTTGTAATTTGTTTGGTAGTAGTTTCATGCAGCGGTGAAACGTAGTTTTCATAAATGTTGTGTGTTCAGGGTGCAGTACCTGAAGAACAGTGAGTCGGAAGGTGGCCAGTGGCGCACGCAGCTGACTGTCGTGTTTGCACGGGCAGCGTCTGGTGAACGCGTCTGCCACCGTGGTCCCCCAGACTGTACGTGCTCCGGGCGTTAGCCTGGGACACCGTCGGAAACTCGGCTCCCACTAAGGTTCGACGAATGCAACACCCCCGCCAAGGTACTCTTTTTTTGCTTTTTCGGTTTGTTCATTTACTTATGATATAATATTACATTGTAGTAGGAGTGTGTATTGTTTATGTTTACATTCCGCTGCAGTATTGCGTCATGTTTGTTTGATGTTTATGAATGTGTTTCAGGTGATCGCCAAGGATGGCACGTCTTCCACTTTCGCTGAGAAGATGAGATGGAGGAGGCGCCTTCGCAGGACAGACTCCGCAGGAAGAGGAACACCAGGGTGAGCACTAGCACTGGTTTTTATTTTGTTTATATAATTTCCTTATGTACTTTTATGTGTTGATGGATGTATTGCTTTGTTGCAGACGCGTGCTGAGCCTGACGCGAGCGAGAAGCACGCCGGCTAGAGGAAGACTGCCAACTTTCGATCCAAGGACACCCCAATCATCAACGATCTCAAGCCGGACACACTCAACTACGCCACCATTGCCGTGACAAACTGATCGCGATTGTTGATAAAATTATTGTGAAAAGTGATATTTGTTGTGATGATTTTAGTTTGCAAGATTCCAGTGGACTTGATATTCGTTATGCTGCGAAGAGGGAGCTGTACTCGGGTTTGTGTTCTCCAACTCTCACAATTAGAAGTAGAGTTCGACTGTCACAAGTGGCACAAACGCACACTCCCCGTAAAACGAATCAATGATCGCAGTTCAATCATATATCTCAGCAGACAATTTAAGCTAATATACACCATATGTTCATGTTCCTGGCGAAGACGCGGGCCACAGCTGACCAGCCAACCGACCATGATCGCAGTTCGATCACACATGTCGTGTTCTGTTTCCTTTTTCTTTCCTTTCTCTCCGAAAACAATGAGCGAAACATTGACCCTCTGATAAAATTTAAAAATAGGTTGACCCTTAGCCCTCGATGCGTGCGCGGGTCCAGAATAAAAATGCGCGGGGTCATTGGTAAGTTCTTTCAAATTCAAACGCGGCATTCGAACGGAGTGTAGCGTAATATAATCCTGTATCTTTAATCAGATTTGAAAAGCACTAAGCACTAATAGCTATTATCAATTCAATCAAGTGAGCCACTCACGTAGTACTTGTTGTATCCGTACGCGTAGAGTGCCATTGGGGCGAGTAGCATGAGCGCAGTAGACGCGGCGAATGTGCCCGCGATAGCATAGGGGTGGTAGAACGGCAGCTGGCGAGAGTGCAACAGGTACTGGCCTGCAAATCCGTACTGCTCATGTCAGTCTCCTTATTCTCCACTAGTGTGCCGTGACTTTTTGAATGCTTTTAAATGTCACGTAATTATCAAGTAATTTATATTACATCATTGACACGCGGAACTCGGTGCGATTTCCATAGTGGTGTTCATTTGTGATATCGACTAGCCGCATGCGTAATGAATGAGGCGAGAGCGAGAGAAGGGTGAATGAATAAGTAAGTGCACAGGTGGTAGAGCGTGATTGCGCATATTTTCGAGTACCGATTTACACTATCAGATTCAGAATTTCTAGTAATGTTGGTGTGTGACACAGTAAAAAAAAAAGACTCACCTAGTCCGACGGGCCGGACCGAGTTTAAGTTAGTCTCCTGAATGCGAAAAAGCACCGAGAATCCGAGGTAGTTCCAGATGAGAGTGGCCGAGAAGATGAACAGACTAAACGGACAGGTTGAACAAAACGGATCAATTGCCTGGAAAAGACCCAGTTGTCTGGGGAAAGAACCCGAACCCGACTGTATGAGAAAGGACCATGTCTGGGAAGGATCCAGTAGTCTGGGGAAAGGACCTAGTTGTTTGGTAAAAGACCCAGTTGTCTGGGGAAAGGACCCAGTGGGGAAGAGACCCAGTTGTCTGGGGAAAAGACCCAATGCACCCAATGGGGAAGGGACTGACTGTGTGGTGAAGACGAGTCCGAACGGCTTGCTGACGCGCCAGAAGACGGCCGGCCAGGCGATCGAATAGGCGAGAAGCGACACGAACAGGTTGACGAACTCGAGTGGGATACCGAACAGGCGCACGTGCATCAACACTGCAAGGAAGACGTGTTCCATGGTTCAACACCATCATTCAATATGCTGTGTGTTGTGTGCTGTGCGTGTACAGAATTTCTATTCTCCACATTACTACATACCAAAATTATTCAAAATTATGCTCGATACTCACATGGAAGTAGATTCGGTGCGAGCGGACTGCCGCTAAGTTCGTCGGCGGTGATGCGGAAACCCTAAACACGCAGATTTGAGGGTGAAAATTTGAATATGAAATTTCGAAACCTAGGTGAGGTGATAATGCTTACCTGTAGCCGGGTGTCGCCCATAGGCAGGTTGGTAGCCAGTTGCCGCGCCCTTTGATACACAAAGTCCAGCTCGGTGTTGAGGAAATCGCCTGAAATTCATCAAGAAAGTTTTTCTCCCCCTTTTTTGAACAACCCTCGTTTTCTTTCTTTTCTTGTCGCAACATTGCGGGCCAGCTGAGTCGTTTGTCATTTGAGGGCGCGCGGACGAGCCAAGCGCACTAATTTCTCCCCTTCTCTTTCTCTCTCTCTCTCCCTCTCTCTCTCTCTCTCTCTCCAACAGAGAGAGAGAGAGAGCCGTAAAACGGAGGAGCGAAAAGGAAGGAGAAGGGAAAAAACTGTGTGTGTGTGCCAAACTCGGAATTGCGTTGGCATGGATATGTGAAAGAGTGAGAGAGGGAAAAGAGACGAGAAGTGCAATTTGCTTTTCAAGTGAGCGGCGTTCGCTCAAGTTGTGTGAATGATTGATGCTGCTGAGAGGATGGGGGGCTTTTGCCCCTGCCGACTCTACTACAAACAGGTGGTTCAACCACACACACACATACACTCCCACCCCTAAATCCCACACTTTTATTGTTTTATTGCGCACGGAGCAGCTGCCAGTATGCAACGTGCCCTCAGGGCAATGTCCCCCCCCTTCCCGGAAATGCACTCACTCACTATGTGCAGTGAGAGAGTACCCATGCCAACCATCGACCAGAAAAGACCCGGGCAGAAAAAGAAGAAGTGCGAAAAACAAACCCAGCTGCGCGAGTGTTTTCTCTCTCTCTCTCTCTCTCTCTCTCTCTCTCTCTCTCTCCCGGGGCTATGCAAATCCTAGCCGCAGATGGTCAGCAAATACCACATCATCGCTAATTATGCGTTGGCTAACGAAAGCATCCCTCCCTTCCCTTTTTTCTCGTCGCTTCCAATGAGTTTCAATTGCGAGCGAGGCGCGGGAGCAATTTCGAAGAGGTCAAAGTTTTGTCCGGCCGCCGCGCACTTACGCGCTCAAATGAGAATGGCAATATATAGGCGCAGAGTAGTAATACTTTTGCGATGAGTGCGGGAGATATATGAAATATATGCTATATATGGACTATTGCAGCTGGGAAGAAGACGCGAGGCGCGATAATTGTATTTGGAGTGTGAACGGCGGAGGCATTTGCATAACAACTCGACTCCCCCGGGGGGAAAAGCATATACATTTCGTAATCATCGTAACGCATCACCGCTCACCAGAGTTGATGAAACCGTGTCGGTAGAGTTGAGCTATCATCAGCTGTTGCGCCACCACCTAAACATGCATGAAATTGGAAATGCAGTCGACTTTATGAGATCATATAGATGATCCCCCAAAACCAAAAAGTGTGTTGTTTGCAGGATAATAGGCGGTACTGCAGGATAGGGATAATGTTTCTTATTTACTTGTGAACTATGCTTTGTCAATTATTTTGTGTTCACCTGGCAGAGTGCCATGAGTAGGTGCAACTGTTGCGGCAGCGGCGGCGAGTGCTGCCACAGTGATTTGAGACGATGCAGGCATCCTGAAAACACGATATACCTGTTTTTGGAATCCGTAGCGAATCCCGTCTCCTTCCCCAATCTCATAGTTCAGCCGCTGTTGCATCGAAACACGTGTTCCCCTGTTACCTTCGGTGATTGATTCGCTTACACTCCCCCCCCTCCCTCTCTTTCTCTTTCAATCGCCCGAAATCCTCGCTGACCCTCACTCAATCCGCTCGCAAAAAAATCCGTCCCCTCACACTCACACACTCACAGCCCCTCTCTCACATATTTGTTGACCGCGGTTATCGAGAGAGGAGCGGATTTCGGAGATATGAAATGATAGGGGAGAGAGAGGGAGGGATAGAGAGAGAGGGTGAGGGTGAGAGTGACCGGCGCGCATAGCTTTACACCGCGTGAGGATAGAGAGAGAGTGAGTGAAATGCGCGCGCGCAGTGTTCGCAAGATGGATAGGCGAGATTAGGCGAGGGCGAGCACGCACCACCTATACGTTCCCCCTTGGACCGTCCTACTAGGAAATTATATAGATACCCAATGATTCTAGTCACCTAGGGATTCTATGGTTACTAGTGCCACCCGAGAATAGCCGGGTGCCGAATTCAACAAGGACACATGATGGGACCAGAGGTGTTTACTCATTAGGAAGATCTTACGTAACACTAACACTGAACAATTAGCTACCTGTTCCCGTATCTCACTGTGCGTTTCTTATCACCCGGGTGAAACTGGTCGGTGATTCGTACCTCGCTTGTCGCCGTTGCGGTTGCGGCTCACTTCGATCACCCGCTCCTCCCTGTCCGAGAGTCGCTCGTTGTCCCCAGCGATGTTGCCACTCTTGAACACCCCGAACGCGAAGAAAACGAGCGACATGGGAATGCAGGCGGCGTACAACGACACGTAGATCGTCAGCCAAATCGACGGGTAGCCGCCGGTCGGCCACTGAATTTGCAAAATGCTTGGACTCAGAATCATGATGAACCACTCACTTTCATATCGGTATAGAGCTTGTAGCGCTCGAACCCGAGATAGAGGAGGTAGGACTGCACAGCGAGCACGAGTATAGTGTACCTACAATTTACACCATGTACAATGCACAACAAATGGAAATTCTCACCATATTGAGGAGAGCGCGTTGAGGCGCGCGCGAAACGTGCAGCCCATCTCTACATGTAAGGGGCGGCTGGAAAACAAGATCACTCTCTGCGACATATTATATAAACACGAACAAGCGACAGCTTCTCATGGCATTTCGGAACAGTGTGGGAGAGGAGGAACGGGAAGAGTGAGAGAGAGAGAGAGAGAGAGAGAGAGAGAGAGAAGCAGTGGAAGCCAGAGGGAAAACGACGAAGAGATGAATGCCAGTTCAAATACAACAAGTGTCACACACAAAAAGTGGTGGAAAATCTCGCGCGCGCTTGCCACACATAATTCGTTCGACAATCGGCATGTGTCGCCCCAAATCTCCATTATTCCCTCTCCCTCCAAACGCCTCTCTCTCTCACCCTCTCTCTTCCCCCCCTCTCTCTCTCTCTCTCTCGCTTAGCAGCTTCCACTGAACGCCACGCCACACTGATTCCGAAAGTGCACACGCCAGTGGTGGGGTAAAGCAATATTGCGCGCGCTTTCCGAAATATGCAAATTGACTCCGGGTGCGGTGCGTTGAAAGAAGTGGTAGCAGGAAGACAGACTGGCCAGCGAAGAGAGAGAGAGAGAGAGAGAGAGAGAGAGAGAGAGAGAGAGAGAGAATCAATGAATCCCAAGGGAATGGAGCGAAGGTGAGATGATGGATGACAGAGGAGGGAAAGAGGAGAGAGAGAGGTACAAACACGACACATAGAGAGCGCATTCGAGATTAGCGTAATCGACGAGGCACATTTGTCAATCCACTTGAACACGACGATGAGGTCAGTGGATCGATCCGCACCGCTCCCCACTGAGTATCACACGCTACTCATTTAGGTAATACAATAGCCGAGTAAGGAGATAGTGACCGGGAGCAAAGCATCATCCCGAGATGAGTGTATAAGTGCATCTTGGATCAATAGAGCTCTCTCTCTCTCTCTCTCGGCAGTGAGCACAGTGAGTGCGAGGAGGGGGGGGGGCAGGGAGAGAGTGCGCGATAGGAACGGGGGAACGGAGAGGGCGCAGACGCGACGCGGCTCATTCGCAACGCACACATTTAATTAGTGCCCCTGTGGCTAGGCCAGTGGACAACGGACGCGCGGATGTGAAATATGCAAATATGCTCGAGCGCGTGGATTCCAGTGGTGAGAAAGGAGTGAGTGAGACCAGTGGAAGGCAGCTGCACAAACGCAGCGTCTAGCCTTTTTGGGGAGATTAGAACGGATATATGCAGGGAACAATGCGGACGCCACTGTGTTTAGATAGAGGCAACCGAAAAGGACACAACAAGCGCAAGCAACAGAGTGAACATAGGAGGAATCTAAACACTTCGAAAGGGAGGGGCGCGCATAAGCCGACGGTTCAACAACGAACGGGAGGGAAGAGGAGGGTGAGAAGAAGGAGGAGACGGGGGGAGTGTGCATTTCGGACTCTCGTAACGAGCAGAGGATTAGTAGAGGGGGGACGGAGGACACACTCGTGTAGCACCAGATTAGGTGGGATCGATCCAGAGAGCGAGAGAGAGAGAGGGACCATATGGGAAGTGGGGGTCCGTCAGGGGTCAAAGTGTCAGAATAGCAGCCCGGGGGGCGCAACTCACAGTCGCACACACTCACTATGCCAATTTGCGAGCGCGCCACAGCCGCCCCCAGCAATAGCACAATGACTGGAGGGCGGGGCGAGAGAGAGAGAGAGAGAGAGAGAGAGAGAGGTCGCGCAGCTGGCGTGCAGGTCCGTGTGGATATGCGGTGTGGTCCTCTTTCTCTCTGGCAAATGCCGCATTCCCACACACTTTGCGACTCTCAAGGGGATTGTGAAACGAAAACGGCTAGTACGGGGCTTTCCCCGCCTCTCTTTCCGCCTCGCAGCTGTGGAATTATGCACAGGTTTGCGGCTCAGCCGTTCTTTACTCCTCGGAAATGAGAAAGAGAGGTAAGAGAGCGGTAAGAGGGAGGGAAGGTGCGCGTCTCTCGCGGCCAATAGAGGCGTATCGACGATTCTATGTCCACGGCAGCGGTAGGAAAGTTTGGCCACTCACTACTCCTTCTCCCTCCTCTCTCTTCTCTGGTCCGCGGCTAAGAAGAATCGAATTGTCCGCCGTTCGCGGCACAAAACGGTGTCATGTTATTCCCTTCCTCTCTCTCTCTCTCTATCTCTCTCTCTCTCTCTCTCTTTCTCTCTCTCTCTCTCTCTCTCTCTCTCTCTCTCTCTCTCTCTTCCTCATCCAGTCACTCAGTGGATTGGCGATACACGAGTACAATACAATTGTCGCGCCCTGTCCTTTCCGCCCGCAGGCTCCGGGAGGTCAACATAACATTGTGATAGTGTGGCATCCGGAACGAATCCGGCCGCGCGCGCTCTCTCGCGTCACCACACTCTCTCGCCCCACCGCCCTGACTCGACATTACTGGTAATTGACTGGTGTTGAGGGATTGCGCAAGCCGTGCGCGAGAGAGAGAGAGAGACCACCTACCCACCTAGTCATTAGAACGCATGGGCAGAGATTGCAAACCCCAACCAACCCAGCCCCAACAACAATCGATCCACGTCACGCTACTTGCCCTGGGAAAGTCGTCTGATTTTGATTTTCTGAAAAGTGCTGTGTTCCTTCAAATTCCTAGAGGGTTCGTTGTTTATTGCAACCACATAAGTATGCTTAACACAGACAAAAAATAAATCGAGAGATAATGACACGTGTACATGTACAAGCACAATTGAGAAAAAACTAATCGAGTGAGGCAATCGCGGCGGGACATCAAGGCGGGAATTCGAATAGCGGATTCACAGGCCTTCGACGAGGCGCATCTTCGGAACGACGTCTTCGACCGGCTCGTGCTGGTACTGGAAGCGACCGTCCTGAAATGGCAAGGGTTACGGTAAGTACAGTGTACAGTATCCAGCTCAGCAACGATTACTGTTCGTATCTGACTACGATCCAGTTCAATACCTCTAGCTACACCTATTTTATATCTTTAAAATGTACTAAGCTATATACAGTACCTTCAATTACACTTATACACTGAAGAAAGAGTAAAGAATCCACTGTAGCCACATTCGCAACACTCTCATGTACGCTACATTAGGCGTACATGAGAATGTTGCGAATACAGTACCGCTACATTCAACAGTACAGTACCTTGAACTGCTGGACGGTGTGTCCGTCTCCGCGCAGCAGCCACTTTGTGGTGAGCAGGCCCTCCACTCCGACGGGTCCGCGCGCGTGGATGCGACCAGTAGAGATGCCCACCTCCGCGCCTGGAAAGAGATGTGTCTACTTGATATATCTATATCCAAAACACCACCCGTGTATTCGTTGTGCATGTAAGAGTTCCGTTTTGCCATGCACACAAGGAAGCGACTATTGTGTAGATCCACTGCTGGCAATTTCACAATCTCGCTTCTTTCTTGCTAGTGACTAATCAAAGCTCCTTCCTATTCTCGGATTCGGCTGACTCACCGAGTCCGAAGCGGTATCCGTCGGCGAACCGCGTGGAGGCGTTGTGGAAGGCGCACGCGCTGTCCACGTGCTTCAGGAACTCCTCCGCCGTCGCGTCTACAACGTCGTCAGTTTACGTCATCGGATGCGTCTACGTCGTCAGATGCGCCACGTCATCGCTTGCGTCAGCGTCATTGAGTGCGTCAACGTCACCCCCACTCACTGTTGTTGGTGATGATGCTCTCGGTGTGTCCGGAGCCGTGGCGGATCACGTGCGCCACAGCCTCCTCCACGTTGTCCACCACCTGACAATAGTTTTTTTATAAGAGACTGATGAAAATGTTTTCGAACCGTCCGGAAGACTAATCGATTTTCGATTAGCATTTGTGAGAACAATTAGTTGAGTCCATGAGAGATTCGGGTTCCCGACATTGATTCGGTAGTTTTCGGTAGTTTTGAAATCGGTAGTTTCTGATCGATATCAGGGAAAAACGCACCTCAACAGTGCACTCGAGGCATCCGTACTCGAACCGAAGAGACTCGGCCGGGGGCGGGGCGAACTTGAGCAGTGACTGCAGCTTCGGACCCGCGTGCAGCTTCACGCCCTCCGTCTGCAATGCCATGACGTCAATGGGGGGTGACGTTGATATAGTGCCACCAACAGTTTGTGATTCTTACTATCAATCAATTTGAGTTCTGATCACGTAAGTAACATGATACCAGCTAAAGATACCTTTGCAGCACTCTGCACACTCTGCAACCTGTATAAGTAAAGTAATATGCGGTATACGTATCTTTTTTGTGGGGGTTGTTCAATTTTCAAAACTATGACGTCACGACACGTCACCTTGAACATTCCGCACAGCTGGTCGAAGAACTGTCCGCTCATGAGGTCTCTGTGGATGAGGATCGTCTCGGCGGCGTTGCAGGCGGACGGGTAGTCGCACTTGGAGTCGCGCACAATCTCCAGAGCCATCTGAAAAGAGGGGTGGTTATTATATCTTTTTGGAAAGACGTTTGCAAACTTGAAATGAAAAAGGTGATGTTATGTTGGCAGTGTTTGAAGAAACTGATGACTTTGAGTTTGTCCCGATGCAGCACTCACCGACTCGTCGGCCTCCTTGTCGATGTACACGTGGCACACTCCCTCCGCGTGACCGAGGACCGGAATGCCCTGCAATGGATGACGTCACTACCATCCCGATGACGTCACACTAGTACCTTGCTCTGCTGCTGCATGGTGCGCACCAGCTCGGACGAGCCGCGCGGGATCACCAGATCGATCAGGTCCTGGCAATAGGAATTGTTTGCTTACCTCGATAATCTTCTGTTATACTAACCAGTTTGATTCAAATCTACAGTTATCATTATTGATTGATAGATGAAAGAGCTGTAAAAGGTTTTAGATATATGTAACAACACTACCTTGAGCTGCAGCAGCTCGGCTACGTCCTCCCTCGACCGCACCAGGGTCACAGCGTCGCGCATCTCGTAGCCCTGCGTGCCCAGCGCCTCCTGCAAACCGACACGTTATGCACAAGAGGTTCATAGTACACATTCAGTCCCTTCCACCGGACCGAATGTGCGTTGGAGAGACTTCGCACATGATGATGACGTGTAGTGTGGTAAAGTGTGTTTAGAGTTGTGATCTCTCTGTTCATCCACATCCCATTCTTTGGAAAGACGATAAGATCCGCATAGGTGCCTATGAAGATTGTGACAGTCTTCACTTTGTCCCTATTCAAAAATCTGATCGGTGTGATTGCTGATTAAACACGCAGTTTGGACCTGCATGCGTTGATCGTAGCCGGACCGTGCCGGATCGCTATAGGATCATTTTTGCGTGCCTCACCTGCACGATGGAGTGCAGCATGCGGTTGCTCTCGTCAGCCTCCTTTCCGCCCTTCAGAAGAAGAGAGTTGCCGGACGCCATGGCAAGAGCCGCCACCTAGAACACGGGATATTTCCTATCCTGTTTCCTATGTTTGTGCTTGTTCGTAAATTATCATGTGTCATCAGTGTTGTGGGAGTACTGTCTACCGTACCTGCGGCAGACAGTCGGGGCGGGACTCGAAGATGACCATGAGCGAGCCGATGGGGACGGTGACCTGCTCTAGGTAGAGCCCTTCAGAGATCTTCACCTGAAGGGGAGTGGGTGAGAGAGAGGGAGAGAGAGAAAGAGAGAGAGAGAGAGAGAGGGGGGGGGGGATAGAGGGGGAGGGGGAGAGAGGGAGAGAGAAAGGGGTTTAGAGGAAGAGAGAGAGAGAGAGAGAGAGAGAGAGAGAAAGAATGGCACGCGCCTTCCTGAGCGACTTTCCGACGAGCGTGTCGCAGCTGTCGGCGATCATGTTCAGTCCAGCGACCAGGTCCACCATCTTCGCCTTGGTCAGCTTCAGACGGTTCAACAACTGCGTGTCCAGACCTGCAAGTGGACGGTTTGAATGAGCGGTTGCGATGAAGCGCTCTTTTTTGCCCTCTGTCTATGGTGCTGTTTCATTCTCACCACCTCGTTCGAAAAAGCTGATTGGTTCTCTGATCCCTGTCATGTTCATATTTTTATTTCGTATTCTTAAAGTTTATTTAGTGAAGTACATTCTTTCTAGTTACACATTTTTATACATTGTATAATCTCATATTCTAGATTTATATGCATATTCATATATTTATATATTTACATTTTGTTAATTGTTCAAATTGTTGTAATACAAATTCATAATATTTTTTGTTGTAATGAATATTGTTATTTACTTGGTGTTCGTGTTTGGATCGAGTATCGCTCAAACTGTCTCGAATTCGCTCAAAAAGTCTCAAATACATTCAAATAGAGAATCGCTCAAATTGTCTTTTGGGGACAATCCGAGCGAATGCAGAAATCGCTCATTCTCATTCATTACAGTCTTTCACTTTTTGTGGGTTCCCTCCATATTTGATCATATTTCGATAGGTTTGACATTTCCAGCACAAGTTGTGAAAACCTCGTATTGATTGATATGTTTCCCGTTCAATTCAGATTCTTCTGAAACCACGCACCGGCTCCCTCGGCGTTCTTGACGTCGAGTCGGTTCGCCTCCATGATGTCGGACTCGCGCGAGACGAGCAGACCGGCGAGGTGACGCACCATCTGTAGACGTTACTATCATTCTCCTTCTCTTTCTCTCTATCTTTCTCTCTCTCTCTCTCTCTCTCCCCCTCAGACAAGTCGATTGCGGCCTTGTATTCTGTTTTCTCTTACCTGCGCGCGATCGGCGTTAGTAAGCGACTGCAGCTTGCGGCCGGCGTCGCGGCCTGAAACGGATCTCTCTCTCTCCCTCTTTCTCTTTCTTTCTCTCTCTCTCTCTCTCTCTCTCTCTCCCTCCCTCTCCCTCTCCCCCTCTCTCCACGCACACTTGCTGGCGCTCTCCTGCACGGGCGGTCCCTCGTAGGAGTGAGTGCGGCAGAACATGGTGCCGATCTTCTTGCCGGCCACGGCATGCTTGATCGCGTCCTGAAATCTCGTGATGACGTCACTCGGTATTGGTGACGTCACTCACCTGGTTGAGGCCGTTCGTGATGACGGTGGTGACGCCGTTGTCCAGCGCGGAAACGCAGGCGGCAACCTACAAATGTATTTGTTGGGAATTGTTCTTCACACGTTTTTTTCATAATCTTTCCAACAGCGCTCGGCTCGCGAGAATAGAATTGTGAATGTGATTGCTACGTGCTGATTGCTGTATCGAGTTCTAGTGTAGTCTAGCCATGTTATGGTATATTTTGTCGTAAAAAGCGGTCGGTACGAGTTTATAAATGATCTACTCTCTGCTTGTTTTCTCGCTTACTGTGATGACTACCTTGCTCTCCATGCCGCCGGTGCCGAACTTGGAGTTGGCTCCGAACACCACCCCACTGCTCTCCTTGGGAACGAAGGTGTGCAGCAGGCGAGAGCCCTCCATGTCCGGGGGGCCTATGGAGAGAATGGTGTAAGAGAAAGGGGGGAGAGAGGGAGAGAGAGAGAGAAAAAGAGAGAAAGAGAGAGAGAGAGAGGCGTACCGGTGTAGACGCCGTTGACGTTGGAGAGAATGATGAGGAGCTCAGCCTCGATCTCGGCAGACAGACGCGCCGCAAGCGAGTCGTTGTCCGAGATGTGCTAGAAAGTTCTCTCTCCCTCTTTCTCTCTCTCCCTCCCTCTCTCTCTATCTCTCCCGCTTTCCCTCTCCTTCTCTCTTTCTCTCCACTCACCATGTTCAGCCTCGGATCGGGCGCCACCGCGTCGTTGGCGTTGACGATCGGAATGATGTTGAGGGAGAGGAGGCTCTCGATCGTAGCCTAAAATCATTTCCTTCAGATTCACTTGATTCATTACTCTGTATTGATTTTCACTCTTTTTCGGTGGTATCTTATAAAGTGGCTAGCATCCGCGTCTGACTCCTATGCGGTTCCGAATCAAAATGTCGATCGAAATTTGAAATCAAAATGTCAAAATGTGATTTGATTTGATTTGATTTGATTTAGGTTGATGGAAGATGAAGCGGTAATAGTAAGATGCTAGGAGTCACAAACCACTTGAACTAAACACGCGTTTTCTTTGTGAGAACTCTCTTAAGTAATTAGTCTATTTCCTGGACTAAATGGACTACTACCTGGACTACTGGACGTAGACTATTGTTACTAATTGCTTCGATGTGATACCTGGAGGTTCTTCCTGCGCTGCGGGTCGTCGATGTCCGGCTTGGTCAGCAACACCTAAACATGACCATTCGTATTTGTTCCTTTTGATTCTCCCTTTTCTGATGAAATGCAAGAGCCTGTTTGAGACTGCACCTTCCTATATCTATCTTTATACAATCCTTTCATAGTTTTGCATTGTGTGTAATGCTCGCACTTCATCTTTCGTAACTACTCGATACCTGTACAACTACCTGGACTAAAAGTACTACTGGACCACTTGAATGCATTGGGTGATGTTCGTATGTACTTTACTCGGATGAGGCGCCACAGTGTCGGACCCAACACGCTCTACTTTGATGGACGCGTGAGTGTCCATAAAGATCAATGCACCACTGTACTACCTGAAAGATTCGACTACGCTACCTGTGCGACAGTGATTCCATACTGCTGGAAGAGCTGCTCGTAGAGGCTCATCAGACCCGGCATTCCGGATGCGGCACACGCACGCTTGTCCGCCGTCATACCGCTGCCACCTGAAAGAGAGAGTGAGAGAGTGAGAGAGAGAGAGAGAAACGCACCGCGGAGTGTCTGTCGCATGCTCATGCTCATCACGAGCTCCTGTCGCAGCTTCTGCCTTCCGAACGCCACGGCTCCCGAGGAGACCATCAGCATCTGACGGCCCGAAGAGTGCAGCTCCGACACCTAAAATATTTATTTTATATAGATTTATTGATTTATCGATTTTCCTTTCCATTCATCGTGTTATTAGATTAGGCTATTATGTGGGTGAGTGTTCAATTCTTATTGGTTCAATTCGTGCCATTAGGCTATTATATTATGTGCGGGAGTGTTTTATTTTTTATTATGGTTTATTCACTGAGTGATACTAGGAATCAGGCTACGTGCTGCTTATCCAATCTCATGTCGAGATCAAAGTCTCTATTTGTGCGCGCTCTCTGATCAGCAAATGAGCACGTGTGATAGCACAGTGAACGAGCGCGCGCGCGAGACGTCAAACCACTTCCGCGGCTTCTTTTATCTCCTCCATGCAACTCTCGCCACCACAAAAACTGCTTTGATTGCAGTGCAGTAGATAACCTTCCGACACGCCGCCCTTCCCTCTAGACATTGTTTTGGCGCTAAGAAGGCTGGACGATGCGATCCGAACACGCTAGCTCTTATCACAGGCGCGGAGATAAGATTTACGGCTATTCGAGAGAGATAGCTGATGGGGGTAATGGTCAATCTACAAAAAAAAGTGATGCAATGAATCAAGGACAAAGGATGAAGTGAAAATCACGTGAAGGGCAACGTGAAGTCGTGAAGGTTAACCAAAAACCAACGAAAGTTAGGTGATGTCTATCTGTCTATCACACCTGCCGGGATTTCCCAACCTAGAATAGAACTGACAGGACAGTCTCTCACCGCAAATGATGTTACAAAAAAAGCACAGTATCTGGTGTGTGGTGTCTGATGTCTGGTGTCTGGTGAGGGACCCGTACAGATATATATATATATATATATATATATATATATATATATATATATAACGAGCGTACCTGCTCGACGATGCTGGCTAGCCTTCCGAGTGCCAGACCGCACTCATCGTCCCGAGTGATCACTGCCGATCCCATCTTGACAACTATCCTCTGCGCCTGAAAAGAAATTGTTTCACAAGTAACAGACAGACGCGGTTACTATACACTTCCTATCAACCTATGTGATTTCTTCTCTACTTTACATCGTGAATTCTCGTCTGTTACAAGTTACTTACAAGCTAATCAACTATGCGTAGTAGCGTATTCTGAGGCGCAGTTCCGTCCATTAGCTGATTGTGACTACGTGCTAGTGTTGCGAGACTAAGAGACTAATAGTAAGAGTACTCCAGAATACAGAAGACACACTGTCATAGTGAATTTTCTTTGCTGGTTTTCTAGAACCTAGTACTCTAATCCTCCATTGCTACAGGGACAAGCATTTCATGTGTGAAGCATCCTTGTGATGTAATTAGTTTAATTTAATCCCGCCTCCTCACCTTCTTCAGATCCTGGCGCGAGTGGAGTGCGGAGACGTGACGACGGTTCTTAGTGCTGCAAGATTGCATCGTGTACACGTGGTGCGCATCTCTTTGGGAGCAATTGCGAAGTGTGTTCGAGGGTATTCGGGAGTATTTCGAAAGTAATTGTGAAGTGTCAAGTGTTCCGAAAAACCTGACCGCAGGCTTTTGCAATGAGGCAAATCACAAC